>JAZGTK010002936.1:0-29335 GCA_036877625.1 Ambastaia sidthimunki | reverse complement strand
CTTGAATTTACAGAAATGTGAAGGTTTCTTATACACACATTGTGAAAATCAATCGTATCTGTTTGAAATGACAGTAATTACTGCAGGCGGGATGGGAAATGCAAGGGTATCAGTTTTGGTGGGCAAAGCTCCAGCCCTGAGGACCGCCGTGATTCGCTTATTCTGCTGAGATGAAAATAATGTTTAGTTTAACGTCGTTTGCAAGGGTGGCTGGAGAAATCCGTCTTTGCTTATTAATAATTAGATTGTAGGAAGACGGACCCCTCAGATCACTAAACAATAACACTGAAATGATTCAATTACTTCACTGTGAGTCTGAAACACAATTCAGCATAAATGCTAGTGAATCTCTCTGTTTATATTTCGTTTTGCGGCAAGTAAATAATTAGCTAATTAGTAACATTAAAAGCGTTTAACCCAGCTAACAATGTTAGGTTGTGAGAACGTTTCACTAACGTTTCCATTGTGTTACAAAAACTTTTTTGAAAAGCTCTGAGAAAGTTCAAAAGTTTAAATTGTATTCACAGTATTGCTTGGTTATAAGAACATTATTTAAACATTCATTAATACTGTAAGGTTTTTAAAATGTTCCACTAACAACTTAAAAATAACATTTTTGATATATATTATATAGAACCTTAAAAAAACATTCTACTAATGTTACTGCAATATCTGCAATATATGTTACAGAACATTAGCCAATTCTGAAAAGTTCCTGTTAGCTGGGAAGAGGTCATGAAAAATGGTTTTGTTTGTCACTTCCTGAATACAGTTTATGAGGTTCATATTTAACAGTTGCTAACTTGGGGAATAGAGTTGATTTACAATGATTATGTAAATCAAACCAGTAATATGGAACTCTTGAACCTTGTTTACAGAGACATATAAAAATATATGTATAGGAAACCTGAACAGAACAGAAATTCTTTAGAAATGTAATCATCATGTTATCTTATTATTGTGGGCAGATCTGTTTTGTTTTAAAGATATTCTTGTTTATGCAGCAGAGCAGAAATTTCTGACACGTCATTTGGAAACAAGTGAATCAAAACAAATGTAGCAGCTTGCTATAAAAAAATAGACGGAAGTTAATTATACAGCCTCGTGCACAACAGTCTCTGAAAATGCTCATCTTCAGACTTTCAGGCCGAAAGCTTACGATCGCTCAATGCTTTGGGCTTTTCTGCACAAATGTACAGCTACAATCCGTAATTGAGGTGGGGTGTTAAAAATAAACAAACGTTTCATGCCTTTAAAATCACCTAATATAAAAGTTCAAACTTTGTTTTAGATCTTAAGATTTTGCTGATAAATTTGTTTGTGTTGATGAATTCAAAAGAAGCTTTTGTGAGTCTTTAGTGAGTTCATTAAGAGCTGTCAGACGAGATAAATCATTCTGAGAAGATAAGATGAATCATTTTCAGGAAATGAATGAAAAACACTTTTAAACTTTAAACTTCAAACTTTTCCCTATAGGATGGCATTTTAATTTTATGTGCATTATTTTTCTACTTAATCGTTCTTTTTTAAACGACAAGACAAGTTTTCTATTTCCTGTGGAAATCGACAGAGCACCACAGATGAACATCTTCACTTGTATTGAATCCGGTCTGATTGCCATCAAAAATCTCTTCATGCGGCCGGCAGTCATGAGGGGTGATTATTATAAAGGCTGCAGTACACACCCATCACATTTCCCTCCAAATATCACAGCAGTTATTAGCTGATGTAACAACAGCTCACATTGCTAGCTGCAGTCAACATCATGTGAAACAAAACTATGAAAACAACCAATCAGCTGTGACAAAAAATCCTTCCTCTCCACAGCGTTAACACCTCAGTCTCCTGCCTCTTCATTTCAGCCTAATCCTGTTCATCATTTCCAAGATGAGATGAATTCCCACAGAACCACAAATCGATGGAAGTGTTCTCAGAGGACTAAAGATTAATGTGAGATTCAGAGGCTGGGAGAGTATGGTTAAGATGAACATACCACCCTCAGGAAATCACTCACATCTTAATTAGCTGCTAATGTGGCAGAGTCTGACACAGGCCATGCTGAGAAAAGAGAGAGAAAAAAGAGAGAGAGAGAGAGAGAGAGAGACCATAACGGATAGCAAATGCCCTGCATTTTGGTTTGGCTGCTGTTCTATCCTGAAACAGGAAGTCAGGCTGGTACAGTGACTCCTCCCTTTTTTAAATTTTAAATGCTTATGTCTTTAAATGTGAATTTTGTCAACGTTTTGGAGCTCGCAAAGTTTATATATTGTGTTAAAGATTATGTTTTAAGGCTAACATATTTATACTAAAAGCCAAAAACTTAAATTTTGATTTCATGGGGATTTAAAGGATTGTTAAACAGTAGTCAGAGGGGAGACCAGGGTTTGTTGTTACACTTTTTACTCTGGTGAGCATTATTTTTGAAGCTTAATTTCTGTATAGCTACATAAAGTCTTGGCTACAGAAAACTGTACTTTTATTATAGTTGGAAAAAGTTGTATTTGATGAAACTGTTCAAGTGGCTGCCAGTGGAAAACACTGCTTAGCTAGTGGCCTCCAGATTATTTGAGTATAAGGCCCTTGTTTTCACCTAATATTTATGCAAAGTGACAAAAAGTGTTTAATACACTCATATAAATTCATTTTTCTTTGAAAAGGCACTTTGAACCAGGTTACATTTTTATTAAAATCTGCTTTCAAGAAGAGTTCTACATTAAAATACAACAACTGTGCTTTTTCAAGTATGTTTTTTTAAAACTTTTTAATGTATCAGTTTTAAGTTGTTTGAACCGAGATGAGTCATGATATTACACAAGCAGGAGCCATTTTTAGGCATAACTAAAGCAACTAGCCATTACAGAAACTCACCTTTTCTATATTTTCTTTATGGAAAGTCATTGCCAGTTATAGCCAAGCACAGCAGATATAGCCCTGCTCTGTTATAACAGTAACATGAGTCAAACTCCCCAGATACTCGTTTAGTACAGAGATTAATTAAAGGAAAGAAATTGGCCCCTCGTTGTGCATTCTTAACATGATATATATTCAAATCTTTCCCTTCTGCATTGAAGAAACTGGATAATAGGTCATCAGAAAATAAGAAGCATTATAATATTTGCTTTGAATCTTGTGACGGGTGAGCAGCCTTCTGGTGACATTTCAATGAGCCCAAAACACTAAAACTGCGGACAATGAGGTCTAAAGATCACTGGCTTACATTATGTCCCAGCTTATTTTTTAAACATGCACAAAGTCCATGAAATTGTTAATTTGTAATTAAATCATAAAATCAATCGATCAAAAAATAAATAAGTAAATAATAAATGTTTTCTGTACAACAGCTGGTTCATTCGCATGTATTTTAGATTTTGTTTCTTTAAAATGTGCTACAGAATGTTTTCTGATGTGTAGAAACGTGGTTGTGTCAACAATTTTAGGTTGTAAGAATATTTCCATAACATCTTATGGTTAAGTACAGTCATTCCTGGGGACACAAGTCTTATGTTGAAAGTGAATTAGAGAAGAAGAGTGTAAACACACATCACAAACAGAAGGTGAGGATGTATTACGACCTCTGTCTTAATCCTGATTCTGTTGTTTTGGGCTTGTGGTATTTCTAGTTTGATACGCAAAGCAAAATACTCTGGAATAAGAAAACTTTGCCACTAAAACTACAGTAGATTTGTCAACAAATACTGTTAGACTTTTTCTCAGACATAACTTCCCTTCTAATGAACTGATATGAAGTCAGTTCCTTTTAACAGTTAACAGGTTAACTAACAGGTTGACCTCAGAAAGTTTCACAACAGTTTTGCCTTAACTGTGAGCTGTATTTATATATATTTTTTTTATCATTTTAAACCTAAGAACCATTTACATGTCTTCTTTAATGTAATCTATAATCTTTGTTAATCTGTTATCTTTGTTTAATGTAAATTCCACCTGAATGTTTTGTTTGGTATTTTGTTGTTCATAGATTTTTAAATGTTTGCTTCAGAATCTAAATATTTTTGAGGCTGACGTATACTGTAAAAACAACACAGAAATGATAAAGCTTGGAAAAAAGAGTCAAAACTTAACTCCTTAAACAGTCTTTGTCTGTTTTTAAATGTTTATTATTAGATATTGTTAGAGGCAATGTTTTATTATTTCATTTGAGACAATGAACAATCACTGTGTTTGTTAAAGCAAACAAGATTTTTCTACAGGAATATTAACCTTCCAACCTCTGTTACATTATACAAAGTAAAGTGGATGTATGTTTTTTTTACAACTTTACCATAAGTACAATCTAACAAAACATAATTGGCTTTATCTTCCCACGCACGGTTTTTATTTTCGACTTCGTGTGCATTTTTCTTCTGGCTCTGTTTCCTCCAGAGACTCTCAAAGCGTTGAGCTGGTGGCAAATGATTCCCGGCCACGAAGCGAATAAAAGACTAATCGCGCTTAACCCCGTCTGCTTATCTGCGTGTTTGTTTAAGACAGTCAATTTGTGAACTTTCATTTTGCAGCTAGCTTGAGTAGCTCTCTCTCTCTCCAATTATCCCTCTGCCAGAGCCGCATGTAAACAGAGAGATAAACGGCATGGGGGTGCTTGAACTCTCCTCAGTTATCTGTGGAGATGTGAGGGTTGCTGCTGCTGTTATTGTACAGCTGACCATCAGTCAGCCTCGTATTTATCTATTTATTATGATTTTAATATTTAATAACAGCTGAAGGTCTTCTCAAAAAGATCATGAAAAATAAAACAAAGGATGTAGTTCGGCAGTCAGTCAGGACATCAGATTTTTTCTTTATGTGCCGTTTTTCATTTAATTGCATTTTTTGACGCTTTCATTGAAACACGAGAGAGAGGACAGGGATGGGAAATGATTTTGGAGAGGAGAATGGGACTGCTTAGCTAACAGGGAACATTCTATGAACGTTGGCTAGCGTTCTCTATAAGTTCTCTGAACGTTATCAAAACGTAACGTTAGTAGAACATTTTTAATGTTATATATCATACATTAAAACGTCATTCTTACATTAAACATACTCAAAACATTTGTATGTTTTACATCTGAAAAAATGACGTTTTGAACATTCCTAGAACATTCAAGTGAACATTTTTAATATTTTTGTTACACATGGAAACGTGAGGGAAACGTTTCTGCAACCTAAAACTAGCTGTGTGCGACACAATGCGGGACGGACTCAAACCTGTGGTTCCTGCATGAGCACCATGGCTCAATGTGTGTGGAGCACATTTTAACACCTAGACCACAGTCCTTGCATCCAGACCCTGAAGCATGTTCCCATGTTCTCGCCAACCAATCAGAATGACCGCATGAATTTTCCGATGTGATTTATGAATTCTGCTCTGATTCTGTCAAGGCTGCGCTAATTGCTAAAACTCTGCAAAAAAAACCTGCCAGGACAGCAAAATATCTCACTAGGCCTGAAGTCTCACTGTGAAATGATAATTTCCTGAACATTATGCAGGTCAGGGTCTTACCGAGGTGTTTAATATGGAGCAGATTACTGGTTCAGGAAAGGTTGTTAACCTTAGCGGGCGGTTGCTGGTGCGAGGGCAGGTAGATTCGAGACCCAGCCGTGTGCAGTCTGAATACATGAATAAAACACAGCACACGTCAATGGCCCCCACTCTGACGCTTTTTGGGGTCAAACGGAAGTTCACGTATTGTTTGTGGTTCGGATTTAAGTTGTTGACACAGGATGCAGACATGATGTCACTGATGATGTCTGTTTAACCTGAAGATTGAACCTGCAGTGCTGGGAGTAAATAAATTTCCTTTCTAGTATGTTTGAGGTAAATTCTGTAGCTAAATGCTGCTGTTCAATATGGTTTTAGACTAACTACGTTTTTTTTCTATTTAATTAGATGCAGTAATTGCTGAATTGTGAACTTAAATTATGATATACATATCATAATTTTGATATACATATACATTTTCATACGCACACGCGCACACACACACACACACACACACACACACACACACAAACATTTAAAAAAGCTTTACAAACATTATTGCAAGAACATTTCTGACAACTTTTAGAGAACGTTAGCCAATGTTCTTAGAACGTTCCTTGTTACCTGCGTAATAATTGTACATTCAAAAAATACAAGCGTCAATGTACTTAGCTACTTTTCGTTACTAGCTTCAAGCCACCTTTAAAATCATTGACAACCTGTTGCTTGGCAAGCTACAGTTTCTAAAGAGCTTCCTTCAATCTGTCAACATAAAGTTCCTGCTCATACAGAGACAGAGGTGAGAGAACTATCAGTAAACCAGAGAGACTCATGTAGCTGGTCACAGCAAGAGCTGCATCCGTTCTCTTTGAATACAGAGATTATATTAGAGTCACAACATGGACACGAGATCTCCCACATTCACACAATCTGCAAACGCTGGCCTGCAGACACAAACAGCAAACAAGCTGATTAAAAAGGCAGATGATAAAGAGAGAGACAGCAGAGAGAGATTAACGTTAATTCTGTTTATAGCGTTTCCAGGACAGCAGGAAAGATTTTGGCGGCAGTTATGGGGCCGTTTAAAATTAAAGGCTTTATGAAGCTTATTGCCTTAACAGAAATCCTGTTGCCATTTACTCACTGTCACAACCGCTAGAGTGGTTCTCAAGAACCTCGGTCCCCATCCACTTCCACTGTATAAAACAAAACTGAACTGTTAGTTTTGGGTGAACTGTGCCTTTAAGAGCACCCCTGTGATGTCATCAGCACATAAATGCTATAAAAGATCTACTTGCTTTAGAAAAACCTCAGAATTGATTTAACAGTTCATGGGCCCATTTTTTGTCATTCACGAAGCTCATTGGGAAGTAAATAAAGTCTAGTGAGGTGTAAACTGTCTTTATCTCTCTCAATTTCACTCCCATTTTCAAGATAAACTCACAGATCTTTCCTTCCTGCATGTAACTGGTCTTCTTATATACAGGCTTGAACATTTGACCTGCTTTGTGCAAATCAAGAGTTTCCCACAATGCATCTCAAGAAACAATTAATAGAGTTTTTAAGAAGTGATTTTGGTTCTTAATGTCTTTTAACTATACACCTGTGACATTCCGATTTATCATTCCGAGATTTTCCTCTTCTCGGAGACGTTCTACTCCCACCTTCTACCGACATCTATTTCTCATTTCTTTCTCGATTCCTCCTCCAGCGTGTAACCTGTACTTGACGGATTCCTTCCATTTCTTTTGCATTAGTAAAACTCTTTTTCAGGATCATTATCTTGACAAACACACAACCCTTGAAATAACAGCCTATCTGACAATGCGTATAATAACAAACCACTTCAAACGGCTGCTTAGCAACCTGCTACAAGATTAAAGGAAATATCGCCGACAGCATCTAATGTGACAAAGGACAAAATCACATGATGAAATTATTTACAGCCTTTAATACAGTGTCCCTCTCCACTCGCCATAACTCAGCTTATATAAGCGGAGAACGAAGCTCATTTTTTGCTGGTTGTTCACTGATTAATCATCAAACATCAATGACTGACCCAGCTGACAAGGAACATTCTCAGAACGTTGTGGCAAACGTTCTCTAAAGTTATCAAAAAATGTCTTGCAGTAACATTAGTAGAAGGTTTTAAACATTATACATCTATATGTAATTCTTAAGTAGTTAGTGTACTGTTTTAAAAGCATTACAGACATTTAAAAATGTTTACATAATGTTCATATAACCAACCATGACGTTAATACAACATCTAAAAAACTGGATGTTATGAATGCTTCTAGAACTGTCAAATAACATTTTTAACATTTCTGTTACTTAATGGAAACGTTAGGGAAGTGTTCTTACAACCTAAAATTGTTAGCTGGGCAATAACCTTCTTTTCTCTAAAGACCATCTCAGCTATTTTCAGAGATGAGAACAAAGACAAATGCGTGAACTGGGGAGCCAATTAAAAAAACAAAGAGCCGTGAGTAACCTTGAAAGTCTGATTGTCTGTACTGTGATATGAAGGAGCCCCGGTGATCTGAACCAGGTCTGATCCCTCTTTCACAGCTTCAGCAATACAATATCTGATTGCTCTACAGCTGCTGCCAGGACAACGAGTCGAGAAACATCCAGGATTGAAGGTTCACATGAGCAGAGAAACAAAGATTCTGGTCTCTGAGCAAATAACCTGTAACCTTTTTGCAAAGATCTTAAAATAAGAATATTGTTGTTTTCACTGACCATCATCTTTAGGTTGCACCAAATATGAAAAAATATGGCTGGTCTAAAATCCATCTTTGGTCAAATATCTGAACTTTCTAGTTAATTCAAATACTGCACATATACACATACCACCAGACCCGTTCTTCTCCTGTCGGTACCTGATGTTTATGAACATGTTTAACCCTCAAAGAGAAGCTGACTTTGGCTCTTGGCAAGGTTGAAGGCTTTTGGAAACTAATGGCATACCTCACTCAAAATCCATCTACTTATCTTGGTGCCATGAATATTCCCATAGTGGCTAATTACTACAGTGTCATTCTCTGTGATGTGGCACTCCAGGTTTACCAGCAGGAACCAGCAGGAACCAGTTCAGATAGCAGGGTGGGAACTGGAGGGGTCTGAACGCCCAAAAATAGTGAGATCAAACACCCTGACTGTGTGACCCACACTGCCTGTGTATTGACTTTGTGCGGTATTGGTTTTTAGAACTTTAGAACGTTCACAGAGTTCTTTGTATCTTCAAACGTTGGAACATCTCAGAGGATCCGGATGGAATTCAAAGAGGATTGTAATATCCAGGTTAACATTCTCTGAAGGTCTCTTATCCTGCTGCGTCCCAGTTTGCATACTTTTATATTATGCACTAAAACTATCTACTTTTGTGGTTGATGGCTACCATTAAGAAACAGTGCACTAGTTTTGCAACCCAGCTCACAAAGAACATTCTCTCAAAAGTATCAAAAACATTCTTGCACTAATGTTACTATAAAGCTTTTTTAACATTACATGACATAGAAATAGCAAAACCGTTGAGTAAGAATTCAAACATAAGGTTTGAATAATGTTCTTATATCCAAGCAATAACGTTTGGAGCATTCCATGAACTTTCAAAGTGACATTTTTAACGTTATTGTTATTTAATGGAAACATTTGTCAAATGTTCTTACAACCTAAAATTGTTAGCTGGGTTTACGGTTTACATCAGCAGGTTAGGATAAATTGCATCCCGGTTCTGACCCAAAAGAACAACATGGAGAGATGGAGACTCATGCAGTAGGGTTGGTATGCAAATTTAATAAGATGTCAACTAAATATCAAAGATAGCAAAATTAACAGCAACAGCAAAATAAAGGAATAGTACGTCTTACACAAACATTCTCTGAGAGTTACTCAAATGATAGAACATTCAGTCCTTGTGAAATTTTGGCTGAGGGAAATAAAGCAGGTATTGTAGAAACTCAATTAAATGAGTCTCTGTGTTGGATATTTTATGGGGCGCAGTGATTCCTGCTCTCCTCCATCAACACACCGTGAGTTCAGTATCACTCAGCCAATAAACGGCTGTTTCATGCATTGCCAAACCAATAATGCAAACAATATAAAAATATAAACCAGCACGACTGAACATGACTGCACAAAACCAGAAGAGAAAATAGCTCTTCTATATCGTACGGTATCATCGAGTACCAACGAGCACCAACGAGTAAAAAATTTATATCCAAATTTGCAGATATGAAATTACCTGCTTAACCAGCTAGAACACTTCTAACTAACATCTAACTAACATAAACCAACCAGACTAGTCTAAAATATAAATGCAATATTAATGTATTTGAACATATAAATACATTTATATAGTGATAAATACATGAATATTGTTTACATTTAATATTATTAATTAAATAATTAATGACTTATATTCTTGCTATATGATTTTATATATATATATATATATATATATACACACACACACACACACATATACATATATATACAGTATACATACATACATATACTATATATATATATGCAACCTTATCTTATTTTTTATTTATTAAACCAGAAGATGTTCCTGCTGAGGTGTGATGGATTTATTTTACAGCGAGATGTGTATTAAATTACAATATTAAATTGAGGTGGTTTTAGAACTCTTTGTCCCTGAGGTGTCTGAAACAATATCAGTTCACTGAAGTGATATTTCACAACGGCCATTACAAACCCTCTCATAACAATGGCGCAGTAATTTTTGATTATTCTCTTACCACAGCTGCTTCCTGGAGCACAAATGTATGTGTGGCCCTGTTATTCACTACGTTATAGGGACCAAATGTCCCCACAAGTTTAGTAACACTAGTGACTCTGACCTTGTGGGGACATTTGTAGGTTCTTACAAGGAAACAAGCTCATAAATCATACAGGATGATCAACTTTGAAAATCAAACAATACAGAAACGTTTCGTAAGGGTTAGGTTTAGGTTTAGTGCAGGGGGATTCCATATACAGTTTGTACAGTATAACAACCATTACATCTATGAAATGTCCCTATAAAACAAGACAAAGTCAACGTGTGTGTTTGTGTGACTTCTTTTTGAGACAGAGGTGAACAGCAGGGTCATTGAGTTCATTCTGTAGGTCTCTCTCTCTTTCTCTCCCTCTCTCGCCACAGCGTTGCTTGCCCTGCTAAAAAGAGAGATGCATTAAAAAGCATGCAGAGGCATATCAGGTCAAGACTCGCAGACATAAATGCAGCGCCGGACGTTGTCATGTGGAAATTTTCAAACCCTTTATCTGTTTGATAGTCAGAGCTACACTTTCAAACATGAGTAACAAAATCATTCAGTCCAGTTATTGTGTACAAACACGCTGGACCAAACTGAAACATTTTCTCAAGTGCCGAATGTTTGTCAGTTCGAGAGCATTCACTTCAAATTCAAAAACAAGCACACAATAGAATTAAAACAAAAACACTGAAGTGGTGATTGTGCAGGTCCTCAAGCCTCTGAAGAGATTTAGTCATACAAAAACAGCCCGATCGGTAAATAAAACTGGGTTATGATTTCGCCCACATGCACACTTACTGCAGAGGTGCAAAAATGAATATTTTCCTGTCTGCAAACTCTCAGTCTGCCAAAAAAAATTAGTTGAGAGACAAAAACTTTTTATGCCTTCAAGTGTGTTGGAAAAGTTTCACTGCTAGTAATAAAGAATAAAGGAACATATTTAATTAGCATATTGTGGCGAGTTGATTTCCCACGTTGCACTGCAGTGTTAGTTTCTTGCTAACTCGTATTGTTCGTTTGTGTGTTTAACAGCTGTTTTTTAAGAGTTTACGTACAGGGTGTGTTTACAAGAAAACGACATCATGTTGTGACAATATATCACGCTACTCTTGTGTACTGTTTCACAAGCTATTTTTAAAAAGCAATTTTTTTACTCAAACAATTCCTTCAGAACACCACCTACATTTTTGTGAGTTTGATCGAAGTGTGCAGTTGACTTCATCAAATGAGACTCTCTCTCTCTCTCTTTGCAAAATACATATGCATTGTTTGTGCATATCAAAATAATTGTTTGCACAATCATACAATTCTTCAAACAACAGGAAGTCCAGGTCCCTCATTTGTCCCACAATCTGCCTGTTCCCCCCACATTCCTCTCGATCGTATTTAAACACCTGAATCCAGTTTAAAAACACTAACAGAATTCACATTAACTGCAGTTAAAGACTGAATGTTTCTTTCTAAACAGACATTGTGCATAAAAACAGAAAGATAAAAACAATATCTTTATTAAATTTTACTGTATCTATATGTCGCATCTGCAAAGAATACGTTTACAAATCTAGTTTTATACCAACCTGCTACATGCAACAGCCTCTGATGACTGCAGTATATTTTTGTGCCGTATCTAGTTTTCTTTTTTGAGCTATAGAGTTTTACGCATCAAGGTGGGAATTGTAAATGAATGTTTGCATGGTTGTGGCCTGCGTCTTGTTTCATACAGTCTGAGAATTATCACGAACAGTGGAGAGTCTGTACTGCATGTAGTCTATATGGAAATGTACAGTACATACATTTATCTCTGTCACGTTTCCAGAGCACTGCAGGAAAATACAGTATCTGAGTCCTTTAATACGAGTTTAAAAGAGATATTTGAATATGCTGACAGAGCACACATCGCTGGGAAAGGGTCTCTTGTAGAATAAAAACAGCTTTCAGGACTGCAAAAAGGAATTTAAAAAGCATGTTTTAGGGGTCTTAATTAAAATACTGTCAGCTACATGGTAGCAGCACAATAGATATGGAAATTCAGTAAGGCGAGGTTTCCCTGCGAACACACTAGATTTTTAATAGATAAATGTTTTATGTAAGTGTACCAGTTTGTCTTGTGATTGTTCCATTTCCATCTGAGTGAATTTTTTCCAAGCCATTTGTTTACCGTATCTGATTTTGTTCTGTTAAGATTTCTAACATGTTTTATTTAAAGTCAAAAAAATATTCTAATAAAAAACAATATTCCAATATTGGAATACTTTAGACTATGAACTCAAGACTGACAATTGCTATTATGCTATTAGCTTAATAGACCCCAGCTAACGATTTTAGGATGTAATAACGTTTCCCTAATGTTTCCATAAAGTAACAAACATTAAAAGTATTACTTTGAAAGTTCTAGAAACATTCAAAACATTTTACTAATACAGGTTTCTACTAATGTTACTGCAGGAACATTTGTGATAACTTTGAGAACGTTCTGAGAACATTTCCTGTTACCTGGGACAGGCACACAGCTAACAATTTATCAGCTCATAAAGTCCTTGAACGTCTATTTTTATAGTGACCATGAGAACTTTATTCAAGACAAAAACTGATAAAAACTCTGAAATTCCACAAGTCGGCCTTCAAGCTCGTGTGCGTTAACGATCATATTATTTTATTGTTTCAGTGCATTCAGAACAAATCACAGACGTCTTCATAAACCAAACTCAGCAAATGGGCCTTTTGAAAATAATGACAAGGATGATCAGCAATTGTTGAAGTGCGGTACTGTCTGTAACCTTCATAAAGTTCCTGATCTTCATTTATATTCGCCTATGATCCAACCTGTCCCCTCTCTCCCTCCCTCACCCCCGGCCTCGCCGCTTTGATGACTGACAGCCCTTCTGCTAAATAAAAGAGAGGTACATTTCAAAATTTCCTTCTATCCTTTCCTTCTAGTAGATCGATTGAACCCTCTCTGCCTCTTCTCGTTCAAAAGACCCTCACGCTCTTGAAAGTCAAGAAAAGTCTGGGAACGCTTTTTCTAGCACAGAGCGGAAGATGAGGCATGCGGAATCATAATGGCTTTCAAATAATGAGTGATGCAATGAATCTCAGAACCCTGCCGGCTCGTCCCTCCAAACGTGTCCATGTGGCATCGATGAGCACGTGTGTTTTAATGAAGGTCATTAGCTGTTTTCTGCATGAAAGACAAGAACGTTCTGTGACATTCTGAGAACATATTTCAGAATGTTTCATCAGAATAAGAGGGTGACATGTCCAGGCCACAGTTCTCTTAAAGGATAAGAAAACTTTTTTTTATTTTGTAAGGGGGGGGCGAACTAAATACTTTAGCCTATAGAAGCTACTTTTAGATTATTTTTTCTGTTTTTTTGCATGCATACAAATTTACTCTATTTTCTGATTAAATTCTAACAAAGTGACTGAGAAATAATTATATATGGTCATTTAACTATTGCTTAAACACAACATGTTACAAAACAAAGACCCAGAAAAGTGTTCATGACAAGTCTGAGGTAACAGTACAGCAAAGCAGTTACATTTTGAAAGAGAAATTAAAGGGCATACAGATAAAATCGATCACGCCCACAACACTGAAAGATTCCTCGCAGAACATGTGAGTTGCACGTTGCCTCTCCACCGCATCACAAACATCTGCAGTTCATTCCAACAGGAGCACAAAAAACAGGTCGCAACAAACAGCTCTCCTCGCATCCCACAGCGCTGTGAAATTCTGCCCATGTGAAGCTCTCCTTCATATAGAGCTCTGATCTTCTGCAGCAGTAGATCAATTCACATCCACAGCTGGAGAAACATCAGAGCCTTTACAAACTCATCCAGCAGGTCTGATGGTGCAGAGACACAAACGGCATGTGTCATGTATGAGCTTCTGTTGGTGAGAAGCTCCAACTCAGCGTTCATGCAGCGAATGTAGCCGCACATCTTAAAGGCTTATGTCTGACCTCTCAAAAGCTCACGGAATAAGACACTGACGTGTGAGAGACACCATAAAGGAGATACTGGATCATATTGCACTCAGAGACGGTTTAGGACACTATTGGGTTTCACACAGGAAGTGGGTAAAATTGAGTTTGTGGGGGATGTCGTGATGACATCATCAACCATGACCGAAGGCACCCTGCAGTTATCGAATGAGTAAGACAGTAAAATTGTATTGCTCTAATGTTTATTTCTTTCTCACTTTAATCTCATTGCATTCTGAGAGAAACAACCAAGATATTACAGGTGATGTAACTTTCAAACTTCTAGTTCACCATACAACTGTTTTTAAACAGGGTTTCCTAAATACTTCTCCTGGTTGCCACTGGTTGATTGGAGCAGATAACACAGGCCATTGGTTGGACAGTTTCACATTTTTTAAATTATGTAACGTTTTTAAAACATTCCACTAAGTACTTAAGACATTTTTTTTATATATTTGATATATAAGATAAAAAAATGTCCACTACTGTTACTGCAAGAACTTTTTGTGATAACTTTTACAAAATATTAGCCAACATTCTGACGTTTCCTGTTAGCTGGGGTGCAATATGCTTATATTCCATTCAATATCTACCGGGATCCTGTAAATGAAACGTTTAATTCTCATACACTAAGCTGAATTTGTATTAATTCATGCGGTGGCCTCATGTGGATAAATAGAAGTTTTTAATTAAAATAAAACAGCAGGAGTTTGGATGCAAACATCATTAGAGCTTCTATGGACCACGAAGATCGATACAGGCCGTGTGGGTCAGCAGCATCATTAGAAAGCTGCGGTCGCGTGGAGCTCAGATGCTGTGTGTGAAATATCTCAGCACAATGAAGATCGCGGCTGTGTGACGAGTCTCATTTTAAGAATCAGAAGCTCTGCTCTCTAATTACACTCATTAAGAACCATGAGCCCACAATTTCCCATTATCCCGCAGAGAACTGGGCTCTCATTGCACCTCATTACCATTATGGCTCCTTGTGTTACTGCCTTTGATTTCAGTAAAATCCGGGTCCGGGGGTCCGAGATAACCTGGACATCCTCTGGGAGTTCCTGAGCTTATTAGCTGTCCGAGAAGAAACATGGCAAAATCAACATGTGAAACATGAATCATTTCCTGCTGTCTGAAGACCAAACCGACAAAAAAATAAATAAAAGGGTTGATGCATAAAATATTTACACAAGAACACACAAAACGTTCCTCCAACGTTTGTGCTATATGGACATTAATCAACACCGTAGCAACCACCCTGCCATTGTGAGTGCAAAAGACACTCAGAACACCATGGCAACAGCATAGCAACTCCCTGGCAACCATCCAAAACATTCTAGCAACAACATAGCAACGCACTAAAAAACCCACAACACCAGAAACTGCATAGCAATGCCCCAGAAAACAAGCATTAGTCAGGATTAAAACAGCACATGCATGCACAGTTTTGACAGACACTGAAAATAACGTTAGAGCTTATATATGAAGCAAGATTTCCGCAGAGAAAAATAGAAAATCCATATCATTTATTTCACACCCTCTGCTGTCTCAGCATTATGAGGAAAAAAGTGTGTTTCAAAAGATTTCTCAAGCTTGGAAAATATATACCTGCCTGCCTCATTCTGAACTATATAGCTGTTAAAGCGGATTTAGTGTTTTTTTCACATTGAGAGTTTCAGTATGAGTGCAAAGCAAACTCAGAGTTCAGATATAAAATCATTTATAATAGCAGAGGCGTATAAATGACAGGTCTGATGTCAAATAATTCAGTCGCCCACACGTTCACACATTCCGTTAATGATTATAAATGTAAGTTCGTGCCGGCTACAGTAAATTTGTCCATTTATAGAGCTCTCGACTGCATTAATGTAAAGAAAACGTTCTCAACATACGGTCGATTAGGACTTTAATTAGTCTACAGCACAAAGACTTACAAACAATGATGTCTCGACGACAGTTACAGCTGATATAAAACGTCATTTAATGACTGTACAGTTTAATCTGATGTGCCTGCAGTAAATCTACAGCCGGTTTATTGTGATGCAGTGAGAGGTGAAATGTTTCTGAATCTCTCTGGAAGTGAGAGAGATGCATTACTGCAACAGCAGACGTGCTACTGCAGAATCACCCGACACAGCGCATGACAGCTGCAGCATCTGCAGTCGCAACAGTGCATGCAGACCTATGACTGCATGTTTCCTTTGGCAGAATGTTATCATTGTTATTTTATATAATTTAAGCAAATTCAGGCTTTATTGAAAGTATCATATCTTCCCTGGTAACAATTTTAGGTTGTAAGAAAAGAAATTTCCCTAATATTCCCATTAAGTAAAAAAAAACAATAAAAATCAAATTTTTTAGTCACTGTGTTAACATTATTGCGTAGTAATAAGAATCTTTACGAATATCGTTTTTAAGGTAACGTTTTTAGAACATTGGCCAATTGCACATAACAATGACACAGAGGATTACTGCAAGAATGTCTTTTAATAACGCTGAGGAACTTTTAAAGAATGTTGACCAACATTCTGAGAATGTTACCTCTTACCTGGGTTGTCATAAAAGGCCTTTATATAAAAATAGCTATAAGAAATCTACATAAATTGTAAATTCTACAAACCATATATTAAATACACATAATGGTACAATATATTTCAAAAGTATGTCTGCATATAAAATTCTGGTTTCTTTTAATAACCATTTAAAACGTTCATTTAAAATACTTCATTTAAAAAGATTCCACCTTGTATAAACCATTTTCATCACTGTTATCTTATCTGACCACCCAATGAAGTCTCGCAGTATTTTAACATCATGTTAGTAAAGTGCACATAAAAGATACAGACAGCTGGCAATTTAACAGCACAAGTCTTTTAACGCCCCTGTTCCACTAAAGATGTCCCATCATCTACAGATCAGTGCCGGCATTTAGCTGTTAAAACAGCTGCAGACGTACTTATATTGCATTATATTTACAATAATGACCAGCGAGAGGTGGGCAGCAAAAGCAGCCGTTGTGGACCCCGAGAGTGATGATGACTTGCGTCTCCAGCGCGCGACAGGAGGAAGCCAAATGGACGTATAATTGGACGCGCGCCGTGACGCGCGCTGGAGGCGCCGCACGCGCTCCCACAAAGACGCAGTTTGAAATACTGTGAATGCAAATGTGTGATTTATGAGACGGTCGGATGGCTCTCACCCACAGTGCCGCTCAGACGAAGTGCTGAGTTATTATATTGTATTTCACGTCTCCTGCCACCGGGGGAAAAATCACGTTCATTCTGCTCTCTGCTGCATCAACGCAACGTTCATTTCCATACTGAACTGTATTGCCGCAAAACAACTAAGCCAGAACATATTCAATGTTTCCCGGAAAGTTTATTCCAGCACAATATCTTCTTCCCTGAAAGAAAATTGGAGGTGTGCAAGTCTGTTTTGTCTTTGATTAAACCTGCCAGAAGACATGATGCTTCCAAAAGCCAAACAGCAACACAAGAGAATATACTGTATAAAACTGTATATTGATACTTATATCACAAAGTTTTTACATGCATGTCACTGTATCACACACCAAAACGTTAAACCAAATGCAATCTGCAAAACTTAAATACTTAAATACTAGAGTGTTTCACAAATGTAACTACCAACATTTTATAGTAAAGTGATGCCAAAGTGATGTTTGACAGTGTCCAGATTCGTTCGTATCTCCACCATAAACAGTATGTCGTGGTAAAACAGGAATTACACATTCTTCTATAATAATACACATATTCTCCAAAAACTAAAAACCAGCATTAATAAACGAAACGCGCATGCGTTTACAGAGATTTAGCGTCTTGGATCATCTTTAAAAAAAAAGGCAAATGATTATAAAGTTTTTTTTTAAATCTGTATTCAATATCTATCTATTGTTTTATCCTTTAAACTTCTTCTTGTGAAATATTTCGTTTTAAAAGTCAGCTTTGAAATAAATGCGAACTTGGTTTGATGTATTGTTATCTAATGCAGTGTTTAATCCGGTCGCATTCAGCTTAATTGTCCAAATAATATTCTGGGGCTACTGTACGTATTACAACGGCAACCAATGAGAGCGCATTCTGCCTTTAATTAAGCAGAAATATGAGGAAGAACAAACTGAAGTCTATGAAATCGCATTAGAGGGTCAGACAGGAGTTGCATCTCATGACCGTCACATCGATGTTTCTCAGCTCCACAGAGAGACAAAGATTCAATACAGTAGTTCAATAATGCAGTAAGAGCAGCACAAGGTGAGACCACTGTGATAAAACGTCACCCGCATACACAACACTGCGATAAATAAAACATCTGCTTCATCCTTCTGAACAGAGATCGTGATGTCTCACGTCCCTCGACTAGATGATGAAAACGTCAGCGTAGATCATTCGCCTTCCGTTCACATGAGGGGTGTAGCAGAGAGATAAAAAACAGCACTGGAGTGTGTAAAACCTGCCATCTGTGTTACATTACAATATAAACGTTCCTCTTTACAGGTGCTCAGCGCTAATAAAGGTGTTCTGGATTTGAACAGGTTGAATGTGTAGGAAGACATGAGGTCCAAAAAGACCAATGATGTGTTATTTCAGCTCCAGAATAGAAACTCTGGAGCAGGTGTTACAGAAATCAATTGGGTGTCAAGCCCTTAACCTGTGCCTTCTATCTGTGTTTCAAGGGGTCTGATGAATAAGCCCCCCACACACACACACTGAAGTACTTCTGTTAAATGTCAAAGAATCCATCGATTTTGCTTTTTGAATGTATCTGGTGATTAACATTGAGAGAGGCTGTACCACAATCAGAGGAAATGACTCTCTACATGCTGCAGCAGCTTGGGGGGTGGGTGGGGTGGGGGGTTTGAGGGGGTGGTGGGTGTGAGTGGGGGTGCTCTCACCCTCTCGCATATCAATACGGGGTCATGCAAACTCTGCAAAAACAAATCAGTGAAAAAGAGCAAGCAAGAGTTTAATTGAAATGTGAGATTACTGTAAAAACATACAGTAATCAGTTTCTGCATCCGTTTCCAACCGATTGGTTTCATTTGCATTTAACAAGTAAAAAATGTACATACAGTAACCCGCAATTTTATCTTTCAAACAGAGATGGCGATAGAGAGCTCTTGGAGCAATGTTGCGTGGTTGTGTCACTGGCCAACATTCTAAAAATGTTAGCGTAAAAACGTTATTTTGAAGTTTAAAAACATTATAGAATAAAAGTTTTACAACCAAACAATAAAATTAACACAACGCCAAAAAACTGGATGTTTTGATGTTATGTTTGTTACTTAATGGAAACGTTAGAGAAATGTTATTGCAAACTAAAATTGTTGGCAGAGTATAAGCTTCAGATGATCAGCTCAATGGCACCACAGACCTGCGAGACTTATGACATCATTCTTTATCTCACAGTTGTTCAGTCATTTTGCAGCTCCAACGACAATGAGCGAAAACAACGCAAACGGCTCATGTTTCGCTCGTGTTGAACAGTGTGAGCGTTGGTGATGGAGCGTCGAGCGCTGTAATTGGCCATCAGTGAAACGCAAGCTCTGATATTAAGCCACTAGACGCCTCTTTAATAAGCAAAATTGGCAGGAGACCCTCTCGTCTATGACTCATTATGATCATTCCTACAGAACGACTCTTTGGTTCTTCATTCTCATTGGCTGTTTTGAAGAGTGTGAACCCCATTTACCATTGCCAAGAGAGCAACAACAGGAAAATGTTGTTTAGAACAACACGTGGGCAGCAGTAAACAAAGAGCCATTGAGGGTCTTTTTAAACACTGACCAGAAAGTTTGGCACAAGAGTCAAAGATCAGAACAATGGGCAGTTCTGCACACCCAGATGCAAAGACCAGTTTAAACTGGAATGTCCAGGCTTGACCGAGCGGATTGGTGCTGGTCCAACTGGTGGATCGGTATAGCTAGTTGTTCACTAGCCAAACTTAGCGGGTTAGCTGGTCGGCTGCACAATATCAATGTTGTTTAAAGTGTATGAGAACGTTTCTGTTTAGGTTGCCAGATCTTGTTAAAAAAAGCAACCTGCTCTGACTAAAGGGTCAAAATGTAAAATATTTCAATTCAGGAAAGGAAGGGCTGGAAATTTAGGAACATGTGAAACTTTGGCAATTTAGAACGTGGCATTTTAAAACTACATTTACAAAACTACAAATGATACACAAGACTAGAGAAAGTTTGAGAAAGTAAAGAAGCAGTGATCACAGTGCTGTCTGGATATTGGAAGGCCATTTGTGATTATTACAGCCTACGCGTTTTTATTACACCAGAGGGAAAATCCACATCCATTTCCTACTCACTCCCGAGCATAATGAATGCAAACTAAGATAAATGTAGAAAGCTTTGCGGCATGACACTAGAACGCAGCACTTCATATATTTCTCAGAGTTGAGCAGTGTTTGCTTCAGAATAAATGTAATGCTTAGCTGTCAGTGAAGTACGTTTTAACCTAAACAAATGAGAATGGAAACGTTTAAGGCTTTAAAATTGCCTGTGAAAAAGGTCACTAAAGTTCAAACATCGTTTCTCTCCTGCAACTGTCCCGGCTAACAATTTTAGGCTGTGGAAACGTTTTAATTAAGGAACAAAGATGTTAAAAACATCATTTTGAAACAGGCAGTGTTTTTAAATGTTTTATTAATGTTGCTGCTTGGTTTTTACTAAACAAAACTAAAGAAAGATGCCTGTTTAATTCTAAGCTTTGATTAAATGCTGCATTTGATTAATAAATGAAAAACATCCTGTTATATTTGTTTCCTGTCTGGTGTCACTGTTTTACCTCATCTGAATTACATCTGATGGTAAAGTCACCTATAGAATTGAACACAAACCCACGTTAACTCCTCAGGGCTAAAACATGACACATTTACAGTGAGTAAACAGAGATAACCTGATAATGTACTTAGATTATATCTGGACTGGTTTAATGCATTATTTTTAATGGAACACAGTTACTGTAATGAGATGAGAGACAAATGAGCTTAAGTGATCAGCTGAATAAATAACACTGCATTTAAAAACACTTTATGAGTGGATAAAGGTTAAAAAAATGATGCATGCAAGTACTGAATCACAAATAATGCATGTTTTAAATGCACACTGCAGTGCAATACATTTAATCTGAATTGTTCTGCATGCTTATGAATGTAAAAAACAGCAACACTTATTTTACTGGCTGCCATGGGAACGACATAGAGGACAATTTTATCATTCAGAACATCGTTTTTAGCTCAAATGTTAAAGCTCTTACTGAGAGCAAATGGTAAATCTCACTAGAGTTCTCACACTCAAAAATGATGCCATAAAAGAACCATTTTTGGCTGCATGGTTCCATAAAGAACCTTTAACATCTGTAGAACCTTTCTGTTTCACAATAGTTAGGGTTCTTTAGACTATAAAAAGGAAAGAAATGTCTCTGTTAAGATTCTTTGACTGGTTGGTTCTCTGGAACACCAAACATGGTTCTTTTATGCCATCGTTGTGAAGAACCTTTGAACCGTTATTTTGTGTGCTGTTGATACTTTAAATATCAACATTGTTTTAGATGCTTGCCCTGAAATTTCATAAACGCAGATTAAAACAGAAACAAATAAAAACGCTGACATACAGTAAATCTATAAATCTTTAGTAAATCTACAGCCTTAGATCATCACTGCTAAGAAAATATTATAAAATAATATGAGTTCATATTGAAATCTCTTCCTGTTTGCAAAGGTGACAAATCTGAGCACAGAATGAGACTTTAAGCAGAAAAATCTGTAAAGCCGGAGATTAAAGCAAAAACCCTAATTGCTGTAATACATTTCATCTTATTGCACTCAGTGAGAATTAATCGAGATGCTAATGAGATCTCATTTGTGATTTTTCTTTCCTGTGGGTGGTTCTTTATGATCCTATTTTGTTTCATTAGCATTTTGCCACGACGTGTTATCTTGCCATTATGGACCTCTGAGCATCATCTCAAAAGATATATTTACTGGAATCAGAATAAATTAAATTAGATCACGCACCCGGCTAAGATGACGTATGGATAATTCATCTGATTTTTACAATTTTTAGTTTTATGAAATTCATGTTTTTGCTTGGTTTAAATGTGCAGTTTTATCTCAGGTAAGAAAAAAGATTTTCCTAAGGTTATGAATTCATTTATAATTTATGGCACTGAGCACAGAGGACACCATCTGATTGAATGTTTTTCATGGTTTTTTTATACATTTCCATTTTAATATGGATCAGCACAACGTCCCTGCACGGCATTGAGAATACATTTACCATCCTGTCATGCGTATATTGTGTGAACAAGCAATTTTGACGTTCTCTCATGCAAATCTTTGGTTCTATTTTGTTAATTTCACGTCTCAACATGAAGATCTATTTTCATCAGGCAGTGTCATTGGTCTCCTGTTGTCATTTTTACACCGAATGCACACAAAGACATCATAACTCCTTAGTGTCCTACACAGTCCCAGCTAACAATTTCAGGTTGTAAGAACGTTTCTCCAAGGTTTCCATTGGGTAACAAAAAAGTTAACATTGTTATTTTAAATGTTCTAGTAACATTCAACAAGTTTTACGCGTTGTATTAACATTTCTCATCATATTCTTCCAAGAGTAAATTATTTAAACCGTGGTACCTTAATGACAGAGAAGAAACTAAACTTAATTGAAAACTAAACTATAAAAAAAACGCAGGAATAAACATTTTTTCTCTAAGCCAGCAGATTGTCTCTGTGTCAACACACAAGTGGAAAGAGCCAAAAAATAATCACCAGATGATAAGAAATACTTTCATCATTGTTCTGTGGAGTGAGTTTGATTATTACCCACAATCCCCTTCAGTCACTCTGATTAATACACAGATTAACAGACCTCAGACAGTTTGGTTCTCTAGTTATGATGTTTACTCCTTAGAATAAACAATTGATCTGAAACTTTCTGTTCTTTATAGTGATGTACAGTTGCTTTCTGAGGCCTTTGAGACAATGAGCTGTTAAGTAACAGCCTTTAATAGGTGCATTATGTTGAAATAAGCAACCTTTGCATTCGATTAATAGTGTTTTCCTTCTAATGGACGTTGTTCGGCCGTGTAAACTCAACTAGTGTGGGATGACTGATACATTAGGCAAAAACATAAACCGTCAAAACTGACAGCATGGCTTGTGCAGTCATCTAATGGAAGCATATGAACATGCTAAGCTTTGTGATGGATGGAAAGAAAAAAGAGAGAGGGAGAGAGTGAGAGAGAGAGAGCGAGAGAAAGAGAGAGAGAGAGTTGTTTTACTAAAGTGATCTATGTGAATCATATGTCCAGCCCTGGTACATTTTAGTCTTGCAGTAACATTTGTAAAACATGTTTAACATTTCAAAAACATATTCTTAGTGGCATGTCTTAAAATTACAGAATTAAAAAAAGATTGAATAAAGTTCATAAAACCATAACGTAAATACAACGTCTAAAAAACTGGACGTTTTGAACGTTCCTAGGAGGTTTTAACATTTTTGTTACCTAAAGCAAACGTTAAGGAAACATTCATACAGCCTAAGTTTGTTAGCTGGGAGGCAAAGACAACCTCTGTCCTCAGAAACCCCCCAGAGTCTGTGAGAAACTGAGGTGAAGCATCTCATATCAGATCAATCTGCGGCTGAACATTCTGTTCTATAACAGCTGCATATCTGCACTGCTGGAAACATGCAGAGGCCGCATTATCTGCAGCGGCCATTTCTTGATGAACTTTCAGCACAAACGTCGCATGTATAAATGAAGCAAATGTGTTTATATAAAAGAGCATGCAGACCTTTGACTGAACACTGGGGTAGGTCCAGATAAGTGATGCAGGGGAAGTAAACTCAGATGCACGGCTTGCTTTAAATAACGGCTCTTAAATGGCGTCTGAAAACTCGATCCAGCTGCTCGGATCCGGTCGGTAAACACTGACTAAAAACAGTGATTGCAAAGTACATTCACACAAAAACAAGCAGCCTAATTAACTCCCAGCATACAGATGCTTCCAGGACTTAAGTGATAACACACTGAAAATGACTAATGGCTGTTAAACGTGTGTTTAGTGTTGATCATAACTCAAGAGTCTCAGAATACTGCAAATGTAAAGCAAAACAAGTCTGCAAGGACAAGCCCGGCTAACATGGAACGCTCTCAGAACGTTGGCTAAGATTCTCAAAAACCTCTTTGAGGTAACACTAAAAGAACGTTTTTCATGTTACATATCAGAAGCGTTATTGTTAAGCTGTTAGTAGAACATTTTGAAAACAGAATTAAAAAACTGTTTGAATAACATTCTCAAACCAAGCAATAAGATTAAAACCATTTTCCATCCGTTACTCACCCTCATGTCATTCCAAATCATCCCAAGATTTTTTTCTTCTGTGGAACACAAAAGAAGATATTTTGAGAAATGTCTCAGTGGTTTTGTGTCCATACAATGTCAATAGGTGCCAGTGTTATTTGGTTATCAACATCAAAAGCTCTTTTGCACTACTCAATACAAACCGTTGTACAGGTTTGGAATGACATGAGGGTGAATAAATGATGGAAGTGGACTTTTATCCCCTTAAACTGCTGGAAATTCACAGGTCACCACATTTTTGACTTGTCTGTTTGGTTAAAAGCAGTCAGACACACACATATGCAGAAAAGCTTTCATATCCTGCACAAGGGTTTGTTGTCATCATTATAAAAACGAACCCAGCAGCCCCCCATAATCAACATCTTCTCTTCTGAAGTCTGTGTACAAATACCTTCCACCTCAGCCTGTCTGCTAGCATCTGTTTTTGCCACTTCAAAAAGTAGAAGGGCACTTGAGATTCCAAAGGAAAGCGGCGTTTCGCGAAATTAAAATGCACCTCGACGGATGAAAATATGAACAGCTGCAAACAGCAGATTTTATCGGCAGATGTAATGAAAGGAAATCAAAGCAAACGAGTGTTTGTTTGACCTTGTTAGGAGAAGATTCGTGCAAATGGTAATAAATGCATGAAGGAACATTTACAAAATGATCTAGCTGAGAAGCTACAACATTAGCTCAAACATTTATCTACAGGAAATCAGGGGCAATGGTGATAACCAACTTTAACATTTAACCACATTAATCTGTTAAGAATAATCTTAAACTCGTCAGATGAGCTTTCACTTGGTCTGGTCTAAAAATAAACAACAATACTCAGAAAACCCAGGCAAACAGTTTTAGCACAGATAAAAGATTTTGTTATGTGGTATGTGTTGGGTAGATAACTACTGCACCATAAGTAGGTATCTATACTTCAAAAAAACGTGTCTTTAGTTATATAAAAACGTGACAAATAGTTAAAAAGTTACAATTTAAAATATCATAATATATATACAAAATATTGCTGTAGTGACAGGGGTGTCCTCAGTATGATGAAACAGATTCTGATTGGATGACGTGATCTCTACGGTAACAACATGAACCGTGATCACAGTATAATCCACACTGACGAATCATAATAAATATTTATAAATATTCAGAAATGACACATTAACATTAGCCACACTGACTCACGTTTACTCAGTGTGAGCAGTCTGATAAAATTCGTAGACATAATGACTCAATGCAAATTTATTTTCACAAACACATTTGGTATATGTGGCAACAATTCATTTCAGCAGGACACTTAATGGAACCAAGCCAGAAAAAAGCACTTTTATAGTCAAAGACATGCTGGAACATGCCTACTTTCAATGACATGCTCTCTCTCTCTCTCTCTCTCTCACTCACTCACTCACTCACTCACTCACTCACTCACCACTTCAGTTATACTGAAAGTGCACATGCCTTCTTGTGACAGCACAAAAATAAATAAAAAAACTCAAACAGAGAGCATTAGTCAGTGCAAAACCATTTACATAATCACCTTCTCTCCTTTATACACTGAGAGAGATTCTGACAGCGGAGAAAGTCACGCTCCAGACCCGAAGTCCATTTGCTTCAAACAGAACCGGTCAAATTAAGCTATAATAGAGACTGAGCAGACTTGAGCCTGGATTTCAGGAAATCTATGTCATTCATTACTGAAATCTGGATGAAGAGATAAGGCCATGCTTTTAAATCTACGCAGAATGTTCAGATTGTATTTTAAGACAAGATAGAGCCATTTATCTTCTCTATATGTTTCCTTTTTATGTCCACCCAGGAGACAGGAACTCTCCTCTTGGGCTTTATAAGTTCTCCACACTTCCCCAGAGATGTGAAGCTCTCAGAAATCTCCTGACAGCTGGTCCTGTGATCTCCCACAGCAGCAGAACAAACGGCCTCCAAAAGAAGAGACCTGCATTGTCTTTGAGAGCACAGGAGAAAGATCATCTCAACAAACATCCGGAGACCTCAGAGTTCCTCATTTCTGGTGACACCTCAGTGATGTAAAAATGCACAATGGAAGGTCAACTGCTCGGTTTAGTTTGGGAAACTGTTAAGAGTCTTCAGCTGCTCTGAGATCAGTCCCACAAAGATCAGTGAACACATTAACTGTAAATCTCATGAAGCATGTCAGGGTCACAGAAACAAGTAAATGAAATATAACTGCTTACATTTTTAGGGTCATTCATTAATTTTCTTGCATATAAAATTTTCTCTATTCTTTACAAAGTGTAAGAAAAAAATCAATTTGGCATTTAATACATAATTTAAGTATTTGTACTACAGCATCTGCTGTGACTTTTTGCACCAGTACAATCATTCATTACAATAGTGAAAATTTGGTTTCACATATGCAAAACACGTGTGGTTTTGGAACGTTTTTGTATTTAGAACACAAACATGTTTATCATGTGTGATCGTGTGTTTTTGCACATGTGAAACTCACGTGTCTTGACTGTAAGGGAAACATCAGAGAAATAATGTAATTTTCTTTTTAAATATGTGGGGACTGACATGTTTTCATAAGCTTTACTCTCAGAAGAATCACTTTTTATAAAGAACAGCCCTTACACCCTTTACACAAAATCTTTTTGAAGGCTTTTCTGAAGTCCCTGTTGAAGATGGTGTAGATGAGTGGATTCAGAGCACTGTTGCAGTAGCCAATCCAGAAAAAGAATTTAAACAAGGGGTCCGGCAGTTTACAGGCCACTGGACAAATAGCCTGTAAGCTGTAGGTGAAAAAGAAAGGAAACCAGCAGATGACAAAAACTCCTATAACCACAGCCAGAACGAACGTGAAGCGTTTCTCCCGGACGATCATGGCTTTTCTCCTGGTGTTTGGAGTTCCTGCTGGTTTCTGCTGGGCCAGCTGGCTGCCCTTTGATGTTGCGATGACATTCCTGTATGTTTGGGCTGGTGAGGAGGTATGGTGGCCAGCCTCCAGTGCCCCTACATTGGAGGTTGTCCCGTTGGCATTATGCCCCCCCTCGACCTCTACGTCCGAGCCAGAGCTTGAACTGTCCTCGTTGTTGTTGTCCTTTTGCCTTGTTGAGTGTTTCATCTCCTGCCGGTTTTCACCAGGGGGTGGCAGAGGCTGGCACGTAGCCATTTCGGTTCTGAAAGCTGGCTGGTTGGAGGACCGGGCAGCCAGATTAGGAGCATTTGCTTGGTCCACACCTCCCTGTTGTTTGCCATTCTCCAACACCACTTCCTGTGGGATGGAAGCTGGTCCATCTTTCCTGGGCTCTCCAGGTGGACATCTCGTGTGCCTCTTGGCGATCTGATAGATACGAACATACACAAGGATCATGATGAGGCAAGGGGCAAAGAACGACCCAATGGAGGAGTAGAGGATGTACCACGCTTCATCGTTGAGTTTGCACTGTGGCCCGTCCCCTCCTCCAGGCCCCTGGGTCTTGTTCATGGAGACAAGTGGGGGGAAAGATATGATGGCTGAGATGAGCCACACCACCAGAATGGCCCCTTTGATCTTGCGAGGGGTGCGCTGGGTGCCGTACTTCATCGGCCGGGAGACGGAAAGGTATCGGTCCAAGCTGATGGCACACAAGTGCATGATGGAGGAGGTACAGAAAAGCACATCAAGCGCCAAAATGATCTCACACCACACCGATTCAAAGTACCAGTAGCCCATAAGCTCGTTGGCGAGGGAAAAAGGGATGATCAAGGTGGCCACCAGAATGTCCGCTGCAGCCAGAGAGACCAGAAAAAGATTCTGGGGTCCTCGCAGGGAACGGCATGTCAGGACTGCAATGATAACCAGAATGTTTCCAAAGATGGTGAAGAGCATGATGAGCGTCATGGCTGTAGCAAACGCAGCTGTGGCTTCAGGGGAGTAAGGAGGAGATCTGGAGATGCTCTGGTTGCATATTTTAACTCCAGCGCTGAGATTTCTCCAACTCTCTCGTGCTCCTGGCCAACACGAAACATCTGGAGATGCCATTACTGTCTTTCAAAGTTTCACTAGCTTGAAACAGGCTTATATCTCAATGTCCACTAGCTTAATCCTTCCAAAAACATTCTTCCTTTCAGAAAATCGCCAAGACTGAAATGAGTACGAAGGCTCTTTATAGCACAGATTGGCATTCTAGGTGCTGCCCTTGATAAACTTTACAAGAAAAAAGCTACAGGAGTTTAAAACATGTATATAAATATAATTCTGTTTACAGATGACTTCACCAATATTTAAAATCTACTAAAATGTAAACAAAATGCGCTCAAAAAGTGAAACTGGATGAAAATAATCAGCGGTTGCGAACATCGACGATATTTTTAATAAAATTAAAGTCTTTTAACATCACAGTATAAGACAAATAATTTTACTTACAGTAAAAAGTGTTCAGCGAAGCTTAAAAGTGTATCTAATGTCTAACCTTCAGTTAACGCGTTGCGCGCTTTCCATAATAAAACAAACGCGCACTGGCTAAAGACACTTGCGCGTCAAAAGATTTTAAATTGCAAAAGATTTTAAATTGCGGGTTAGAATTAAAATAAAATCTCTTACAGCTATTATGTGAAAATGTTTCAAAACAGAGAGTCCAATGGGATTATTTATGTACAAAGTAACTTTGAAATGCGCTCTACAAACTGCGTAAAAGGTTCATCATCTCCACACGCGCTCTCCAAACTACTCTTCTGTATAAAGCACA
>JAZGTK010002935.1:0-29336 GCA_036877625.1 Ambastaia sidthimunki | reverse complement strand
ACACACACACAGTTACTTGTGCCATTCACTCATAATGACGGTAATAATCTCACGCTTAGTTCTTTAATACACATGTATGAGACAGCAAAAAATATAATGCAGTGTTATTTAGTCGGCTAAAGTGATTTCATTAGAAAAGAAAATGAAATGCGGAGGAAAGCTCTTGATCTCTACTCTATATACAGCTGTAATCTGCATCTTTTCATCTGAATTGCCCTCAGAGAGCTTTTTAGCCGCATACTAAATGGACTGGCTGAAATTGCTTACTCAGTTAAAGAGATTTTTAGGCGCGCTGCCAGGCCTAACAGGTTTTTATTGCTGAAGCACTTGTAGCAGAATTATAGGATTTTATCTCTATTCTCAAACTGTCTTGGAAGCACTGAGGAAATGTGGCTTTAAAATATGAATATGCTAAGCAGTACTTATAAGGCATCACATAAACCATAATGAATGGCCTTTAAAAGGAAAAGTTTCTTCATGTTATTGGCACTGTTTTCTGTAAAATGAAATACAGGATTATGGACTGTGTTAAGAGGCAGAAGAGCAGCAAAACAATTTTTTGAAATATTATATTTTGTGTTTCATGGTGTGAGAAAGGCGTGAGGGTGAGTAAATGATGACAGAACGTTCATGGTTTGTGAACTAACACTTTATAGAAAGCGTGCATAGTTTACACACCAGAGACTACAGGGTTTTTCCAGTGGCTGTGTGGAGATCTGAAACAAGCTGAACATTGACAGATTGTGAAGATTAGAGCAGAGAGGTGCTGCTAAACACCCTGGACTGCCTCAGATGCTCTGTGCTCTCACTGTGTTATGAAATTCACTTTGGTGTCCCTCAAATCGCTTCAGTGAGAACCACAACAGCTGCATTGATGTGCAGGCCCTGTGTCCAGTGTGCACAATCTCTCCTTTCTAACAGAGAGATTGTGAAAGACAGGGAGAGCAGAGGGTGGAGTTTCTCACACACACACACACATATTTTTATAAATGTAAATGAGTGTCGATGTAATTAATCAATAAATACAGGCTCACAGGCAATATTTAATTTGAAATGTTGGAACAAAATTTAGACGTACACACTATTAAAGCAGATTTATGCATGAAACACTATAGATCAACAAATATAAGTACAAGCTGCATTTATTTATGAAGAATTGCTGATGTTCATGCAGAGCTCAGGATTGCTAAAGAAAGATTTATGTCCTTTCTTATATATTAATACCAAAATTTTATATTTAGTTTCTCCCTTTCTGTCTCTCTCTCTTCCTCTTCCTTGAGGATGTTACTCATGCATAAATCACTCAAATTCTCTCTCTCTCTCTCTCTCTCTCTCTCTCTCTCACTCTCTCTCTCTCTCTCTCTCTCTCTCAAAGCTCTAATTCAAGCTCTAATTCAAGCTTAAAAAAAAACAAAGTCAGATTTGAGACTATCAAAATAAACCTGACCTTTGGATCTGGGCTGTAGAGTTGACACCTGCCAATTACCTTAAAATGTCACTGCTGTCAGTCACTCTGCACCATAAGGTGACAGGTGCCGTCCCATGACTTCAGGGTAGGTAGTGCATGTGTAAGAGGATTATGGGGACACTGTGATGTCATTGTGTTGCACAGTAAAATTTCACCTGCTCATGACCCCTGTCCTCCTCTGCTCTGAATCTGCTTGATATTAACATCACATTCAAGCACATTAAAAAATCTCCAGGATCGTGCTGAAAAATTAATATATTAGTCTTATATTTATTGTTAACAATGGCTGGACTGAGGCCGTTTGTTTCACTTTTGTTATAGCTTCCATTTTCCCACATCTTGTTCCTAGAAGACAGAACGTGCCATATGGGCTGAAAGTCGCATGTGAGCGGGCAATGCCATTTGTGGAGGAAGGGTGAAAGGCAGATGGCTCATCCCTTGCCAGGCTGCAAAGACCGGCATCTTGAACCGCATTCACACTGTCTGTGAGGGCTATTGTCACGTTCAGATGCTTAATGGAGCAATGCATCTCCAATGTACCACTGCACAACGATTTAGGATTTAAGATTAATCAGTTCAGCAATGCTAACATACTGTTACCCATTGAAAACTGAAACTTTATTTACATAATTGAAAATATACACAGGTATATTGTTTATGTCCTTAAAGAAATAGATGATTAAAAAATGTAGTTTAGTTTAATTTAGAATTAGAAAATTTTGTTTAATGTCATTCGTCACATTAAATTATTATCTGACTTAGGAAGCTTTGGAATTAATATGGACCATTTTTATGGTGTTTTTATGTTATTTGTTTCTTTTTAGAGCTTTACAGACCTTGGTCACTATACGCTGTTAACCATTTGAAAAAAAAAAATCTACAGTTGTTTTTATATGGAAAAACTAACAGTATATGGATGTGGAACAAGAGAATTTCGAAATCGCTGAATTTTTATTGGTTGGTGAACTGTTTCTGTGCGTATGTGACTTCTCCAGCCAAAACTTTGTGCTTTCGGTTACCGGTGTACAGACAGTCAGGAAAAACCAACAGAACTTGAGAGTTCTGCAGTTCTTTAGCAGTAAACATGCGTAAAGCTGCATAGAATTGCTTTTTTGCAGAACTGCAGACTTTCTAATCTGAGGTTCTTGTTCCTAAACAATAAAATAACTTAATTTCATGCATTGGCAGGTGATACCTACTTTGGGTAACTTTGGGTTAACTGACTGTCAGTCAGCCTTCAGTTAATCTGAGCCACACCTCAGCTGCTTCTCCAATAGTCAATAACTCCTGGCTAAATCTTCTTAAAGCTTACACAGAGAGGCTTTACAGTGGATCATGTAGCCTTTGTCTACACTGGTCTATCAATGTTGGGGACTTCCTTCACTGCCTAATTGAGCTGTGTTAGAGGCAACTCAAATTACCTCAGAATTTCCCTAAACCCAGATGTCCACAATCATGAATCTGCTTAAGTTGGCTCTGTGTCTGTTCTATTATGACTGTCTTCCTATATGTAACAGCATCTGTCATTTCATATCTCGCCACCGGGCCTTTGCGTTCACAGATGGCAGACATACATTGTGAATAAATAAACATATTGCTCATTGTTTGGTGGATTTTACACTCAGTGCTCGCTAGCGCCTGCGCCAAGTTCAACTCAGTGCAGTTTAAAGTGTAATTTTCCTGTTCATTTCCTCTGACGAAGGACAGTTATGGGTCAGAGCTATTCCATCTGTTCGGAGAAATCACTTTAAACTTGTTTTTTCTAAATGTAATTCACATTTACCATTTACTTGAGCTTCTACAGAGCTAAAGCAAATTTTTAAAATTGTGAGTGAAACTCATCAGTTTTACTGAAAACCGAAGGCAATGGTGACGGCTACTTTATTATCTTCATATTTTTCTTAAAATTACTGTATTTGGTAATTACAGAGTAATTTGGTTCATGACAATGATGACAATTAAATATATTTATACAAAGATATCGTCAGTGAAAAGCTAATGACTTTAAAACCTTTCTTTACCTTGACATTACCATACTTTAATGTGCAAACAAAAGGCACATAACAAAATGTGCCTTTTGTTTCCATGATAAGAGCAGCATCTCTGATTGGTGGATACAAGGATCTGCCGGTTCCTTTACTACCAGTATGGCTATTAAACACTCTTTGTAAATACTTATGTTGATATCACTGACTTGAGGCTGTTAAAGAAGCATATAATATCACTTTACACTTTAGAAACTTTAAAAAAAGGCAATTTTTGTTTTCTCTGTTTGAGGTGATCAGAAGGTTGGCTTCAAACTCTGAGATCTGAGCTGTCCACTGAGGGTCAATGTCACACTGAAGTTCACCATAGATAAACAACATTAACATCAAAAGAAGCTCAAACTGATGAGAACACAGGTCAAGGAGTTTCTCCAAACAGCTGATAGTGACTCACACATATTGATTCTCCATTACATAATGTCTGCCGTCATTATTGGCTGAGCTCCAAAGGCCTGACTGAGCAGTTATGAAATTTCATTGACTCTATTTGCAATGAGAGGCCCCCAGAATTTCAGCTTTGTAAAACAGGTTACCACATGATTCTGATCTGATATGTACAGCGAAAAAACAATTTAAAGACTAGATTATGAAGAAAATGAAAGTGGTACTTGCCTGTGCAAAAATCAATGTCATAGGATTTTAGACCTCTTCTCTGTGGTTGTCAGGGTGTTGCTAGGTCGTAACTGTGGTGTTCTAACTGTGGTTGCTAAGTGACTGCTCATTGGCCCAAGTCAATAAGCTGCAAAAATGTGTAGCCAAAGGCTTTGCAAGCACAGAGAATAATATTTATGAAATGAATTAAACTTTAAAAATGTCTTAGCATTAAATAGTTCAATATGCAAGTAAACACAAAAGTATATATGTGGTGTTACGTAACTTAATGACAACTTGGTTAGTAATCTATGTACACAGTATTCATATGCAATCATGTGTTTTGTGCGTAAGAAGTCTGTCTGTGTCATGCGGTATTTCCAAAGCAATTTCAGATAGAGTCCAGACTAGACTCTGTGGTTTACCTGCCCGTGATGTGATACAACTATCTGAGTGTGTTAAAGTGTGTATGCTCATGCATGCATTAACTAACCATCCTCAGTAGCACCATTCATAGCCCCGGCCTCTGGAAACGCTTGTGTGGAATCTCCGGAATGTGCCACATCTCTCGTTCTCCTCTCCCGCCTCTTTCCATCCTGCTGATGTGTGGACTTGTTGAATATTAACCTTGTGGACTTGTGGAATTAACAGACCCAAAGGCCCAGTTCCTAAGGGCTCAATCCTAAGTTCATGAGTTCCAGGAAAACAGCATTCCAATAGGTCACATTGAGCCCCTGCACGCAAGTTTGTGAGATGGTAATATTGAGGACACTGAATCTTCTTTCTTCAAAACTGGGGGAAAATTTCCCTCAACATGTAGAGATAAATGTACACATACAAATGTTCTAAACTTCTTCATGTGCTTGCTGTTACTCTCATGCAGGTATGCGCAAACACACACATATTTGTCATATTTGCCATATTTACACAGTCGGTCATTGACACAGTAATGTTTTCCTCTAGCAAAATATTTGTGCTTCGTAAATTCATTATAATTACTGCGGTTAGCAATGAGAGACTGTAGATTACATAACTGTGGAAAAAAAATAACTGTAATGCTTGTTATTATAGCTTTAGGTAAATGAGAGCAATAGAAATTATAAAAATGAAAAAAAAAGTGATAAAGTATTTCTGCAAAGTACTGGCTTTGTTTATGGCTGGCAAAAACATGTTGCATTAATTTAGAATGTGTTGTCACAGATCACATCAATTTTAGGTTGTAAGAACATTTCCCTAATGTTTCCATCAAGTAACGAAAATGTTAAAATGTTATTTTAAATGTTCTAAGAGGGTTTAAAATGTCCAGTTTTTACATGTTGCATTACCGTTATTTCTTGGTTAGAGTAACATTATTTTCTAAAAAAAAAATTAAATTTTGCGTCTTTTTTACATTACATGTTGAACTAGATTTTTGAGAATAACGATACATGATACATAGCATTAAAAAAGCCATACTAACAGCGCTGCAAGAACATTTGTGGGAACTTTTAAAGAACGTTCTGAGAACGCTCCCTGTTAGCTGAGAGGTGCATTTACTGGGATTTAACAACAGCTTTAAACGTGTCACATCCAATCAGAACTTAGAATCAGTTTTATGATAGACCTTTAACTGTAACAGGCAGGTTTAGGGACACCTACAGAATTTGATGTCCTAAAGTGGGAGTCAAGCATAGATTTCACCACTGGAATGTAATCGTGAACAGCGCAAATGTATCTCTGAATGAATCTTACTTCCAGCGGCATGCTGAAGATTCAATCCCAGATATATCAAGATAAGTGATGGACAAGGTCTGTACGTGGAGATAATCAGAGATTATTCGTGTTCTAACCACGTTAACCATGTTGTAAATGGGAATAAATAGGCTGCATTTATCTGATACAGACAGTATCTAAAGCTTCAAATTTGTTAGTTTTATCAAAAGCAAGACCGCTGAAAAGTCTTCTTGTCAAGCTCGAAGCCTTTCAACGAAATTAATGACTAGTGAAAAAGAGTGTGTGTCTGAAAGAACCATACAGCAGCTGTGTGTGTCTGTCAACGAATAGAGGAACTTCCTGCTAAGACACACAGCAGATTTACAGCAGATTCAGGGCAGGATGCCCTACAAGGCCTGCCGGAAGTTTATGTGTAAGAAGAGTGTGTGTTTGAGTGTGTAAGTGTGTGTTTGTAAGTGTGTTCTCATCCCAGGAGTTTTTACAATGATGTCATTGTTAGACTTGCTACTGTTTCTTTAATGAAATGGACTGTGTGTGTGTGTGTATTGTGAGGGCGGATCTAAACTATAGTAAGGCTGACATCAGCCTACAGTAATGAAAGTCCATCAGCTGTTTGATTTCCTGTTTGATACAATGAACAATAAACTGAGTGCTGTCCTCCTACTAAACAATATACAGCTATACAGCTATATAACCACAACCGAACACAGATCCTGTTCCCCTATATTGACACATTCTGTTTATTAACAGGTAAATCTTATATGTTATGCTTGTAATACATTTGACATTTTCTAAAGTACTTCCTGCAGTTGTATTTTACTGTAATTTTACAGTTGTAATTTTTACAGAATTGTTATTTTTGGGTGAAATATTACTTAAAGCGTATGTTTATATTACTTTTTAATAGTAAATACATTAAAGTCTTAATTTTAAATACAACAACATAAAGTTCACATTTCAGCTGAACATAAGCACATTGTGATTTCAGTTGCAAGGGTTGTATTATACTAATATAATTGTGGGTTTTTCCCGTAAGGGAGTTAATTGAAAATTACAGTAGTGTTTATCTGGAGTTTGGATGTTTGTGGCTCTACCGTAAAGCTGACAGAATTCTCTTGTTGCGAGAAAGACCCCCTCGTTTCCCAGTTCCCCCTCTCTGCCTCACTCCTGCCCTCCTCACAGAGCTTCTCTTTCACAGCAGAAGAGTCACTCATTCAGTCCTCGTATCGGCGCGTGATCATGAACGCAACATTAATAATCACCAACTAACAAATAGTTACAACTGTCACTTATAGAGACAAAAGCATAAGCATCTCTCAGAGTGACACATTTCTTTCAATTACAGAGAAACACATGAGAATTCAACCAAAAGGTTTACAAGTTTGTTTTTTGAACTGCTTCTTGGAAATTAAAGATATGTTCTGTGTTCAATAGAAGTTAAACATCTGTGACATGGTGTTGATTACAAAAGACACAAAGTTTTGACTCAAATTAATTTGTATTGTAACGTACAATGGAAGTCTCTTGAGTAAACATTGAAACATTGAGTAAATATTGAAATACACTGTTTCAACTGTATAGCCACAAGACTTTAATATGCTTCTTAAAAATGCTTAATAGTTCTTCATATGAGAATGCATATTGATACTGCATTAGTCATTTCCAGTCTTTCCCCAGTAAACAAAGTAACTTTCATAACATGCATGCAAGAGTACCAGAAACTGTTGACATATAGAAAGATCCACCCACAAAAATGATGCTGGTAATGCATAATTATGTACTGCTATAAATATACATACAATATATTTAAATACAACGTAGGTTTGTTCCACATGCATTTAGTTTACTATGTAAAATACAGCAAATGCACTCATTGACCTTTCGGCGGTGTGTGGGAGTGCATGTGGTTTTGGGCAACAACATGTCATTTGTGTGAAGTTTTGCCAATCTTTATGGATTGTCAAGTCTAACAACATTCAAAGAGAGACACAGAGCGCCAGCAGTTGTGACCAATTTAAGGCTTTTTTTATGACCTGGGTTTTTCAGTCTTTGGAGGGGAAAGACTGAAGGTAGATGTGCTGACGTCACAGAGCCTCACAGCTATGTGAGTCTGAACCCACAGCTATTCCACAACACCACAGAACAGCAGCCAGCCCAGCACACACATACTTCTGGCTTCCAGAAGCCCTGGGTCTGTGTGAGCTTTTACAGGGTTGGAAGTGTTTAGTGATGCATATAAAAAATAAACTGCATTAAAAAGGCTTTGTCATGAATCCTGGCTTTTAAGCGGGACATTCCGGACATGGGACACAAACTTCCGGACATTCCAAAGCTAACAATTTTAGGTTGTAAGAATGTTTCCCTAATGTTTCCATTAAGTAACAAAAATGTAAAGATGTTATTTTGAAAAGTCTAGGAATGTTCAAAACGTCCAGTTTTAGACATTGTATTAACATTATTGCTTGGTTATAAGAATGATATTCAAACTTTTTTAATTCTGATATTTTTAAAACATTCCACTAATTACTTAGGAATATCTTTTTTTGTATTTTGTAGGAATATCTTTTTTTTGTATTTTTTTGTATTTTTATTGTATATATTTATATATTATGTTTATAATATGTTTTTAAAAACTTCCTACAAATGTTTTTGATACTTTTGAGAGAACTTTTAGAGAACATTAGCCAGTAGTCTGAGAACGGTCCCTGTTAGACTAGGTAGACATTCGTATATATACAGTATATATATGTGTGTGTGTGTGTGTGTGTGTGTATATGTATATGTATGGCTATATAAACATTTAATCTTTATGTGACTTTTTGAAAGCACCCAAAAAACCTTGATGGTTATATCATGAGGTATTTCACATACTCTGTTTTATTACCTGCTATGGGAATTCCCCGTTGGGATTTATCTCAATTTTAGAGCTAGTTTCTATAAGTTTCAACTTCCTGAATGATTAAGTCTCAGCACGCATCAAAACTATCATATCAGCTGATCTTACAGAAACAACTTTGATTTCCCGCCTCTCATTGGCTGAAAAGCGAGAGCTTATTCTAATAATTAACAGTTTTCTTTATGCAAATTAAATCAGCTTGAAGCTTCCTTTGATGACCAGGGTAACTGGCAGGGTAAGTCCCACAAAGCTTAACTTTTGCACAGACTCAAACCACAGGTGGTTTCTCCTCAAACAGACTCTGAGAAGTTATCTGCCCTGCAAATATTACCGAGATCTTGCTTAAAAAATCCAATTTTCGGAGGCGTCAGTGTTGTAAATGACAGCAGGGAGAGGAAAGACACTGGAGCGTGTTCCCATCTCCGCGTTACTGTCCAAAACTCCCCCTCGTTCACACTTTCTCTCTTTTCCTCACCTCCAAATAAGCCACATGGGTGTCTGGCTCAGCCAAAATACTGAGTGACAACAGACATAAGATAACACACTCCCAGGCTCCGCTTACAAAATCCTCTCACAGACACACGATCAGACGAGCGTCACAGATTGACTATTGCTCGAATGGTCCTTGAATTATCCCTTGCAACTTGAAATGCAAAAAGCTTGGCAAATGACAAACTTCACACTGTTAGACTCACAAGTACTTTACAGTCTCTCACTCGCACCTGCAACATTTTATCCACAAGTTGGTGAAAAACCTCAAGAAAACAATATGGCTGCTTTGAGATTCACTTTGTGTCCATTAGTTACACAAAATAAGCATCTTCTCCAGCTCATTGGTTTTGCTTGCATCACTACAATTGCTTATAACAGACATCGACTGTATTGCTCAGTGTTAATTAGAGGTGTGGTCTAAAGATGTGCTTTTGTAAATCTAACCAGCTGTCTCTTGAACTGACCAGGCCCTTTTCTCACCCTTAAAACACAACTTAGGCAATCCATTTCTTCAAATCCTCTAACAGAGCTGTTTCTATTGTGTGAGCAAACAGGTCCTGCCCTGAATGAGCAATTAAAAATAATACCTCAAATCATTTGGCTTGTTCAAAAGAGTCATTACTTTCCCAGGCGATGTAAAATTTTGACCTGGCAGGTGATTAAATGCACAAACATCCTGTAGACATACCAAATGTAGATACCACAATATCATAGAAGCTGTGGACGGGGCTAGCAGCATTCTGCAAATACACAGTAAAGCACCGCTCACATTTTATTTAGAATCTAGAGAAATCTAGTTTGACATTTTTATTGCTCAATTCAAATCTTCATTTGCTCAGTTTTGAACAACAAAGTAAAATGAGTCTGAAATCAATGTTCTGGCAAATCTCCACATCTTATCAGCTCTGATGGCTGATAACATCTGCTTGGGACGCAAGCAACTGTGCCTGAGCTCACAGCATGACACTGATGTAGACACAAAAACCACAGCTCTATTTTGAGTGACACTGGGGCTTGATCTTATAGCTACAGGCCTCCGAATTCTTAGAAACTGACACAGTTACAACATTCACAACACATGCAAACGAGGTTGCTAAGAGGCACCATGGTTTGAAAGGGAGAAATTGTAACCGCCGTGTTTAGAGAGTCTGTTGGGTTTACTATAATGAGATGAAAGATGCACTGCATTTATCTTGCTGAGTGAAAAGTCTGCAGACAGGTTTAGCACACGGAAGCCGATATAGCGTGAAGTAGCACTTTTGGCTAACGCAAACTTCCTTCGCTTTGAGATTGGCTGTACTGACGTCTGAAAATACCACCACAGGAAGTATTTGTCTACTTTACTTTAAAATTTTACAGCAGAGATGTAGCTTAAAATTGTCTCGGTGGAATAAGTCAAGAGTCTTGAATGAAACTCAGCATGAGGAGAACTTTTAGTCAGGTAACTCATTTACATACAGAAAAACATACAAAACAAACATTCAAATATAAAGAAACCTGAGACTGTAAACATCAAAGGTGATGCTAAACAATTGGTTCTGTGTTTCTCAGCCACTAGGGGGCCTTACCAAACTTCCTAGGGGGCTACAAGGTTTTTTTAAATAAAACAAAATAAATAAAACAAATAACAAATAAAACAACAAAAGGCAAGACATTTATTGGTGTTATTAATTGGTGTTAATAATCAATTTACCTCTTTGTGGTTATTACAAGCCCTAGAATATTTTATGGGGGAAAATTGTGAGTGGGGGACCCATAAAGAGGTAAAAAAAACTGAGAATCACTGATCTGCCGATCTCATTTTCAAGCCTGTCATTATCTGTGTCCATATTTCATTTATTTGATCTGTATTTTCTAATCAGAATCAGAGGACTTTGCATGTCTGCTGTAGACAAACAATTGCCGTTTGTTTTCTACCTCCTCCTCCCCCTAAACTAACATTCACACTTTCACACACTTCTGTTTTTCTGTTTATGATCTCTCCACTTCAGTGTTGTTCTTGCTACCCTCCTTCGCTTGTTTTCTGTCAATTATACCACATAAACGATCCCATCTGTGTAAACAGACAAGTTTGCCGGCCCCTCCCCTTCACTTTAATGATGAGAAGCACCATACCACCCTGCAGTCCTAATGAGAAAAAGTAAAGGGTGGGAAAAAGAAAGAAAAAAGAAAGTGACAGAGGAAGCAGAAAAGAGAGAGTTAAACCACTACACCAGGATGTGGGCTGTTTTGCTTTCCTGCCTTTTCATGTATTATCTTTTATTGGGCTTGTAGTGTTCTCTTGTCATCCATTTTTCTTCGTCATTTGCTGCTTTTGATGTTGCCGTTCTTTTTCCTTTATGCTGTCTTTTATTTATGTTGATAGATGTATTTCTTATGATTTCAGATATATAAAAGGAAAACTAGAGTAATAATTTTTTTTAATACGGAAACTGGGACAAAACCAGCTACGTAGAACCGGAGGAAAATGCAAAGAGCAAAACGTCCACACAAAAGTTCCCATCTGCCCACCCGCTGTGCTGTGATTGGTCTAAGGTAAAGAATGCATAGGAGCATGATGACAGCGGTTTTCCACCGCTAACGCGTAACATCAACCTCAAACCTCAAACACTGTATAATATTAACGAATTGTTCAAAACGTCTCACTGTCCTTCTTATAAGAAACAAATTTGAGCTCAAAACATGTTTCTGAAGTTAACATTTTAGCCATGCATTTTTACTAAACCAGAGCAGCACATAAAGGTGTTTAAATAATTTGTGTCGTAACACTGGCAAGTGTGAAATTTTCTGTTGTCTGAGCCCACGTGCCAGTAGAAATGCCAATTCAAAAGCTGTGAACAACAACCATGTCTAACAAAACATTTTTACTGTTAGTGACAGTTTCATCTCTGCCTTTGTTTCTCTGCCCACAATTCTGTCTAACTTCCTGTTACTGTTGGTAAATCCTAATTGTGACCTTTTTTGTTTATTTTCATTTTAAAAATGTCATCAGATAATTTGCCAACAGTTTCATTAAGGATATTTATCTAGAAATTAATTAGCCATTTATTAATTTAGAGATTTAATTTAGTCATTATTAATTTAATTTAGTCATTATTAACTTACCCACATTGTTTCAGACCTGCTTGAACAAACTGAGGGAGAATTTGTGAAGAATTTTTGCAGCTTTTGTATATGCAAGATAAGTTCATAGTGACCACAGTAACAGCCTTTGCAAGCTCCAAAAAAGGCAAAAGTTCAATTCAATTCTCATTTTTTGTGTATCGCTTTTCACAATACATATTATTTCAACACTGCTTTACCATAAATAAAAGTTGTAAATTTAGACAAGTGTTCTGTTAGAAGTGATTAAGGTTCAGATTATGCAGTTGTCTTATATTGTATATAAATCACAATAAAAGTAGAAAAATCACCAGTAGTCATAACAGTAACAGTCACCTTTAATAACCTTCAAAAACATGTACATTAGTTGCTCTCTTGTAAATGAAATTCATAGTGTGTTGTTGAGCTATAGTTAACATAACCATTTATTTGAAAGGCAGCATTACTGATACAGCCGGATGTCTTAAATACCAGTGTTATTAATCTGTGTAATTCAAGTGAGGCGTTTTAGCTGAAGACATAGAGAAGGGTGGAAAGAAAAGGTGAATGAAGGAACACAGAGAGGAAATAGCGCGTGATTCCTGCGGGAATTCTCACATGGGGTGGATTCGCAGAAACGCGAAGAGCAGGTATCTGCCTGTTCAGCTGGCATTGAAAAAGGGTTCGGGAATCTTGGAACGCTGTCTTTGCCAAACAGGCTGGCTGGTTGGCTGGCTGGCTCTGCCGACACCCTTTTTAGCACCTGCTGGCAGTCAACCAGTTCACGACACGGGCAGTGAGGTCAACAACTTTGCCGGAACAGCGAATTTACAGTCTTGACACAGATAAACACAGACCTACAGTACGTAGCCAGGCCTCATTAGCCTATGAGATAACAAGATTAAATGAGTGATATTCTGTACAGCAACTGTAATTGACGATTAGCTGATAAGGATATATTAAGACTTAATGGGCCAGTGCTATTTATACTGCACCACTGACAACTAGACAAGAGCTGCTATCACACAGCTCACGAGAGATGTGTGCTAATATACAACACCAGACACAATTTAACTGGATCTTTCTTCCCTTCTTCAAATCACAGCCTTAAGAACATAGAACAACAGTGTTTCTTTAAGAATATAATAGGCTTACCTTTTTTGTTACCACTTCCTGTCTGCTGTAATTTGCTTTACTCCTATTGGATGCCTCGTGTGTTGTGTAGTTTCAAATCTCTACACAAGGGTGTATAAGGTAACCAATGGCCTCAACTTGCTGCCGCATCTTGGTTAAGAATTAGTCAAACCGATACTATTGAAATAAGTTGTTGAGGTTTTTGTGATCCGTTACTGTGCCTCAGGAACATACATTTTGACACCCACGTCCATTCAGAATGCAAGTGTGTGAATGAATCAGACATGTCCATATATAGCATCTGCATGCTAATCAACCGTTCACATAACCTGTTAAACATTTAGATTTAGAACCACATTCATTTATATTACGCTATTTTTAATCGCTCAATAATTTATTTTGCAAATTAAGGAATGCAGAAAGTAACAAAAGTCAATGCAGATATTACCCATGATGCTTTATGTCTGTCCACAGGTGCCTTTGGTATGATAAGATTTGATCATTAAAATCTGTCATCAGGCAACATTGGGTTATGGAGGAGGTGTAATGTTTAGTTTAGGAATTTAGGAGATGTATTATACTACACAAGATTTATGAATGAAGTCCTACTAAAGAGTATTTGCTAATGAGGAACCAAGAATTTTGATGCTTTTATTTTAGGACACGAGTATTAAAGAGGAAGATGTCTATGAGAGATATACTTTCTTGGGGCTCAGCTGTGCAGAGACTGCTGTAAAGATTCCAAGACTAAAAAAGAAAAAAAAACACCCTTATATTTGTAAAGAAAAGCCCCATATGTTTCTGTTTAATAAAGATGAGGAGGGGAGATTTGAATCAGACTGCACACACAAGCTATGAATATGATTCATAAAGTCTCGTTCCCAGCATACAATCGATAAATCCTCGTGTTCATCTCTGACACTTGTTTCCCATTTCTCAAGAAATGTTTTGATAATCATTTTGTAACCTGACAGTTGTAACCTGAATATATTCATACTTTACTGCCTTGTGAATGAAAAATGAAGACAGGAATCTGTTCTACCAGGTCTTTTAAGAAGCAACAGATCTTCTGTTTACACAAGTACAGCATTCAATTCATATACAAATGATGTGCTCAACAGGATTTAGGACATGCTGTACTCGAGTTCTGTGTTATTCCCCTTAAGGAGCATCTGGAGGGTTTACTGGACTCCATAGAATTCAAAGCCTTGTGGTTTCTGCTCGTCATCATATAGAGGAGACATAATAGTTGGTGTTGCGCAATAATAAAGATGAAAATGGTTGTCAAAGCTTGTCTGTTGTTCTTAAATTTGCATAATTTCTTTTGCTTTTTCCATTCACTTATCTTTGTTGTACATCAAAACTGTCATGTTTGGAGTTGTAGAAAAGATTGTGTTTTGAACTATTGGTGATCATTTCATAAATGGTTTAACTGATTGGTTTTATCAGTTGGGTGTTTGATTAAACAGTTCCTTGGTCATTTTGAATTAATTAATGTTTATGTTCATTATCAAATACAGGATAAAAGCAGTTTATTACATCCGGCTGTTGAATATCAACAGCTTGTTTAAGATATAGACAAATACCTCAGTACATAGCACATGTTCCTGGTGTAAATCAGTGGATTATTATAGTGAAAGTTTAAACTGTTAAAACGTAATGTTTCTCCCATGCACGGTCCATGATTTCTCTGAGCTATTTCTCTCATTGTGTTTGTGGCTGTGTTCCAACAGACTGTAAACTTGCTGCCTATTACTGCTTGTCATATAGTTATACATTACAGCAGATCACGCCCGTAAACACAAAAACATTGACCTTGACACAGTCTTCATACATGCCGCCTCGAGGCCTTCGCTCTGAGGTAAAACAGAGTGACACAAGTAAAGAATACAAGGTAGCATGCAAAGAGAGGCTGATGGTGGTCTACTAGCACCATTAGCATTATACTATACAACAAGGCATTCGTCTCCATACACTTTAAATCACACAGTAATTTCTGACACTTTTATTTAAGTAATTTCTACTTTTTTATATCTTAAGTAAATTCAAAGTGGTCCTCATGACCATGGGTTGTCAGCTTCCTAAAACTGACCATAAATGTTTGACATTGTATATAAAAGGGAAAAATGCAGAAAAAAACTTTTTTAAAAGAATTTCCTTTTACAGTGTGCTTTTAAAGTAAACTATCATCAGTGTAAAAAAACTACTTTAGTTCATTCGTAAAGTTATCATGGTGTCTTTCACCCACCTGCCTGAGTTTTAAGTAGAGTGTTAGTTGGGTTCAGTAAGCTTGTAAGATTTAGCTGAGTGCTAACATTTGGCAGAATTCCAGCAACGCTTCTTCCCTTAATCCTTAAGCTATCACAAAGAGTTTAAAAGAAGAGGGAGAGAGAACGGGGTGTCAGAAGTGTAAACTCAGAGTCATTACAGCACCTGTTTCATATCACAGCTGTCTGTGTGAGGCCAACAAGAAGTGAGAGAGCAGATTACTGTTCCCTCTAGGGTTACTTAGACAAGAAAGACTACTTGGTTGTTCTTCTTTATGTCTGACTCACTTTCTACCGACTGTTTTCAAACAAATCAGGACCTTGAGGGCGGTCGACTGTTCTTCTTCTAACATGCAGTCTAACATTCAGAGCGCTTTTCAGCTTCCGAACAGGATCTGCTCGAGCGTGTAACGGGACAGGTGGTTCACGTAAAGCAGTGCGTTTTGAAGCCACCCCAGGTGCTGTGAACTTTGTGACTGAAACATGTTGTGAACATGACAACAATAACGGTGCCTTCCCACCATAAATCACTTTGTGGCCTGATTGGTGCAACCATTGGTTCTGTTTGAAGGCTGTTTGTAACCTCAACAGTGATCTTTGACTATTGTTTTTTAACTGCTTTTGATGTGACTTAATGCTGAAATGACTTAATGCTCTCAGTATGTGTGTTCCTTGGATCCATGGTTTTGGCATTGTTAGTGGCGTGCTGTTTTCCAAAAGTGAAAGTAAAATTTGCCGCATTACACTAGCATATAGATGCCACCTAAGCCACAGTAGCACACACAAACTAAAACCAGAATTTCGTTTTGAGGTACAAATGGGTACAAAGACAAAACCAGCTCTGTACTTCTGACCGGTCAGGATGTCCATGAGAGGACACTAGAAAAACATGAATCAAGATTAAGTGTAAATAAACACATTCAAAGCCCTAAATATGTCCCATCATAAAATACATGCAAAAAATTATTGTTGAATGTTTTTTACAATGTGCATAAAACGAAAGGTAAACCAGTTCACTTTAATAAATCCCTGTCACAGATGACGCACAATGAAGTTTCTTAAGTCTACTCAACCTGAGGGTTTACAGAAGTCTGTGTACCGTGGGACACCACAGCTAACTAGCAGTTAATCTCACATCCTGAAATGGGTTCAACCTGCATGACTCACCTCAGAAACGTCCTCCAGAGGGCCAACCGTTCAAACAGGAAACAAAACGGAAAACTTCTCAGGATCTTGTGCGTTATCTTTCTACTGCATTCCTCATCCTACACTTTTTTCCATGAACAATTTGTTCCCATATCAAAAGTTTTTATTGCACGTGACATGACATTTTGTTTGTGGATTTAAAATTCTGGTACAAGAGAACTAACATGTTTGATTACAAAAAGGAATTGGTGGGCTAAACATAACAGCATTTACATAATATAGTTTTTTTCCTCAAAACACCCAAAGCAGCACCTTAGTTTTTTCTGTGTGCTTGAGTGAATAATCAGTCTTTACAGTATTGTGCAGAACTTTACAATAAATTCGAATACATGGAATTTTTGCAATGTTTTTTTTATCTATTGTGGTCAGTTTCACTTCATTTAGTTTCCAGTGGCTTGGGACATCCCCCAGAAGAACATAGTGGGCAGTCAGCTATTCACTGAGACAAATACTGCACAGTTTGAGTAATCATCAGTCAAACAGAGAAGGACAAGGGGAGAGCCCTACATGTTACAGAGAAGTTTCTCAAAACCCCACAAGAGCCAATGGGAATCTGTATGAGTATTTGCTATGTTTCTGCTCTACTTTCTGTTTATATAATCGTTTTCTTTATCGTGTAAATGTTCGCTAACATTTTCTCATTATGACTGTTTTCTGCTCTGCAAGCATGTGTATTTAAACATGTATTGACAGTAATTTGAATCATAGGCAGTTTTTGATGTAGTTTGCATGTAAGTCTTGTGTCTCGTCTGCAGTAATTTTAATAGCTGGACTGGATAAACACACATTTTGAGCCGTAGGTGTTGTTTTGAAGACAAACTGTCAAGTTTAAAATAGTTCACGTTTTGACATCAGCACACCCAATGACTGTGAGTTTTAAAGCAATACACACATACATTCCTTCTGACCCACAGGGCACACACACACACACACACACACACTCTGTGTCAGAGGGAAATTTTCATGATGTTCAGTATTGATTTTTTTTTCCAGGGAGAGAGAAAGAATGACAGGAAGTAGCAAAAACAGAGTGCAAAAACTATTACTTTTGTGTTTTACAGACAAAAGTGAACTGTTTTGACACGGGATTGAACGGTCAGTCATGATTCTATCCCTGGTGAGCATTAGGGAAGTCGCAAGTCCAACAACATACCTGCATATCTGTGGCTGGTACAGCTACAATAACACAACATTAAAGAGCTTCACTGACCACAGACGCAAAAATAGGGGAATTCAAATAGATCCTGCGGTCAAAAACAAGTAATGAATCATCAGTCATGCTACAAACGAAATCTTTATTACACAAAAACTTAGACTGAGGAGGGCAGTAATGTGATTGTTTTGTTTCAAATTTTTAACATTTTTTTTGTGTGTGTATTGTTTGGGATTTTTGTCGATACATAAAACATACAAGTGTGTCAGTGTAAAAAACACACGAAGATGTGTGAGAGATAGTGTGTGTGTGTGTGTGTGTGTGTAAGTGAAAGTAATTCCCTCATTTGTGTGTACAGTCATGTGTTCTAAACAGAGATAATGGTACATGCAGAACCTGACGCTAACAGAACAACATCACACAGAGAGACCAATTCCTGTCACAACAATTCATCATTGTTACAAGCATCGCCAGTTGATACAGCAACATTTAGTCACGATTTACAAATATTGGAGATATCTGAAGACAAAACATGCTGACAGTGAATGAGGCATCTTGGTACACACAGCACTTGACAGTCAGAAGAAAACGCAGTAAATGATGCAAATTTAAATAACACGGGGAGAGACAGACTCCTGCATACACACTAATCCATCACATACATGCAAAACACACAGAAACACACACTTGCATAAACTTCCAGTAAACCTGATTATGCAACTCATGTCCTCTTTTACATCCTTATGCTGCTCTAGTAATGTCTATTTTTTAAAGCATTGACTGGAAAACAGGATTGCATTTCTCAATCAAGTTGAATTTCTTAAAATAAAAAAAACACAAATTGCATTTTAATACAAAAACATGTTAATTAAAGAACAAGAACTAGAATAAATCTCACAAGCACATACATGTACACACGCTCACATATACATACATACATGCATACATACATACATTATTTACATGGATACACTGTCACTATAACTGCCCTCTTTAGTTTTTCTGCAGTGAAGATCTAGTTAGTGGCATGACTGTGATATGATTCATTACTTGTTTTTGACCGCAGGATCTATTTGAATTCCCCTAAAGTAACGTCTGTGGTCAGTGAAGATCTTTACTGTTGTGTTATTGTAGCTGTACCCACCACATACAAGTCCACAAAACATTTGTTCATTTGCACTTTGCCTAATGCTCGCTAGCTAAGCATCATACCTGTCCACAATTACCTCTTTGAGTCAAAGAGATTTTGAATGCAGCTACCAAAAAAAATTATTATCATATTTGATTATTAAGTTGCATGACTATTGTGTTTTTGAAAGTTCAGATTAAATAAATCTCATGTGATACAAAATCATTCCATTACAAGAGTTTGTTTACAGGAAGTTGCAATCTGTCTCACAGACATCAGATCTGGCCAGGTGGCGTATTAATACCAAATGATGACTATAGGAAAGTTATGACATTCTTTTTGAAAATGCACTTTTAGCACCTGCTGAAACAACATGCAAAGCAGTTATTAATTTTTAATAGATTATATGGGTGGAGTATGTTCAAATTATACAAAGACTTTAAAGGGAATATCTTAGGCATCTTGTTCCCAGAGGCTACAAACTGTTATGCAAATGCACCCACATTTCATCTTATTTCAAATAAGGGTTTTCCGGTAAAATTGGTATACAACATCCCCAACTAAAGGCAACGGGACTAAAATTAAAAGACATTTAACTCTTTAAAAACTTGGATTGGCCATATAAAAACAAATGCACAATACTGTCAAAGCCTCACTTTTTTGTAGTTGAAAAGCATAAAAAAGTCATTTAAAACAGCTCAGTACATGTATCCTACACTGGGCAGTATAGGAGAATATGTATATAAGTGAATATGTATGGTGATATTCTTTCACTCTGAGCAACTCTAAGCAACAAAACATCCGTGATGCTTTCATCACAGTTTATATGTCCTTTGCTCCTGTTTAAATTGCTGACTGTAGACAATTATGGATGTCGTAACCTAATTGACCTTAGATTTTCTGGTAGCTACATTTCTATGAATGAACATTTTGTTGACCAGTGCAGGTCAAGACATTTTGAAACAGCAGATATCTCTTGTGTTCTCAGAGATTGGGAGTGGCTGGGTCGCATCCACACCAGCAAGACATTGAGAGAAACACAATCAAAGGGGATGTGAAACTCAACTCAGAACAGAAACACACATATAAATGTCCTTGCAGTGAGATTTCCTTATGATTTCCTTGCACAATACTGTGTTAAAAACTATTGCATGCAACAATGTTACGCTAATCCACATAAGGAACTCAATAAATACAGGTGCTAAAAAGGATTCTTCACAGTGGTGCCACTGAAGAACTATTTTTTGGTTCCTCAAAGAACCTTTCAGTCAGAGAACCATTTTTGTATTACCTTTCTAGTCTGTAGAACCTTTTACCATTTCAAAGAACCTCTTTGTGACAAAAAGGTTCTTTATGTAATCACACAGCCCGACCAAGAACCTGTTAAGAACTTTTTATACATTATACATTTTTATACATAAAAAATCTGCTAAAATATTAGAAAACTGTGAATTTTTTTTTTAAAGCATGACAGCAAGACAATGGGAGACTCTCGCACAAAGAATCACTCTTGATCTATTACACAGGACAGTAACTGTCTATAAACATATGTTTTGTCTAAACACAGGTGTTGCTCCTGGGAATCAGCTGCTGCTGTCTTTTAACATCCTGACAGTTTATTATCAAGCACTTTCATCTGTAATTGCAGTTAAAGAGAGAGTGAAAAAGAGGCTCGGAGGGAAAGTTGATCTCAAAAAATGACTGCTCACTTAAACATGTTCTGTCATGAAACCGCTTCAAACTGCTTTAACAGGTTGTTAAAGAACTTGCTTCTGTAACTCTGTGTGCTGTACAGCCAGTGATTTCTCACACAAAATATCTACTGTGAGGCTGAGAATAATTTGTTATCACTATTGGCAGCCTAACATTAAAGGAATAGCACAGCCAAAAAATAAAGAAATCTGTCAGCATTTGCTCTGTTGTAAACATGTACTGACTGTTACCATAGAACATAAAAAGTGATATTACAAAGTATGTTCTTATTGCTCTACCAGAAAGTAGGCATATAACCAATATTACACGCTATATTTTATATCCACATAATTATTCAATGTTTGATGCAGTTTTGATGTCAATTATGTCTCACAATTGTTTTGAGAAGCTGAAAATATTAATTTTATTTTTGTAGGTAAGCTGTTCCTTTAAGTCCCTGACAGCGTGAGTCTTATGGTTTGGAATTTATGCCCCTAATTTGACATGATGACATCACAAAGGGTCAGACAGAGTCCTTTGCTACCTGTTCAAATCACTGTACAATAAAACAAACCACCACACCATAAAACTCTGTAGTTTAAGACAGAAATGAATTGTGTTTATTATGTTTCACTACTTTACAACCAAGAGTAATACAATAACACTCTTGATCTCTCTCATGTTTTCCATGAATGTACAGTAACTTTTGGTACACGGAGGCGATATAATCGACAACAAAGCTATTTGCACTAAACAATAAATCTCTAACTTCACTAACTACATACATGTTGATTATAAAGGGAGCATTCCAGCTTTATTGTGTCCTTGCTTAAAGTATATATTTATTGTTATATCTACATTACAACATATAGAGTAACAAGACACCTTGTGTACGTCTTGTGTATCTTTAGTTCTAAAGTGTATTTATGTGTGTCAGCTGATGTTTTCTAAGCAGCATCAGGTGTTTCCAAATAACATATCTTAAGCATTCTGCTTGCTGACAGGACGGGTTGTTGCTGTAATCTGATTGGCTGCTGTGCCGTATATGTGATTGGTTACCATGTTTATCCACTGCAACAATATATTCTAAAGACATAATATTAACATTAGTGGACATGAAATTTATGTACTAATTAACCCTTTTCATGATTAGTAAATTATAGCAGCATTCATTATATTTATTTTAATTAACTGTATGAGGCTCTACAACTTGACAACTATTACTTCCTAAAGACACCCAGTAGCATAGACTCAATCTGCTGACAGATGTTTAGTGTTAGCACACTATTGTTATCATTACCGTACAATGTTAACAGTGCAAAATCCTCCACTGTAAACCTGGAGGTCCTATAGGAGGACTCACCTCATGCTGTTAAACTCATTCCATTCACAATATTTTCCATTCATTAAGTAGATTATCAGTCATTTAAAGACAAGAGGGGACTGAAGAGCATTATGGGTTGTGATGGCTCCTTTGTTCCTTAAATGGACTGTAGTAGGGTATAATGGGGCATATACTCAAAACACATAAACTTAAAGCCCTGTTCACTCTGACTTTGACTTTAGTGTTGGAAGTTGCCAAATTTTGTCACTGGAGGAGGTCACCTAATGTTATTGGTCGTCTGCGACTACACTTACATTAAATATATGCATTTGGCAGATGCTTTAAAAGACTTACAGTGCATTCAAGCATACATTTTATTTTGTTGCTGTAGCTCAGTTGGTATAGCATTATGTTAGCAATGCAAAGGTTGTGGGTTTGATTCCCAGGGAACACATATAATCATAAAATGTACACATTGAATGTGCTTTAAGTTGCTTTGGATAAAAGCGCCTGCCAAGTAATTTAAAAAAAATGACCACAAATGCAATGCATTGCTGGTAGAAAATGTTACCCTAGACAACAGATCACTTTTTTTGTCAGTGTGAACAGATCTTCAGAACTGAATTAAGAGTGTATTACACTTCACATTAAACAGCAACTTCTCAAGATGCAGACACAAGATATAACACATTTATTTACAATATACAGAAATTTGACTTTGCAGCACTTTCCACTCTCTGTCACACATAACAAGGCCACATTGCAATTTCACAGGTTGTATAATCTGCCGACACGAGCACGTGAGGCACTGAGGGGTGTGAATGCATAGCTGTCGCTAGAGAGATAGTGTTGCGCAGACACGCTAGCTGGAGGATATTCTTGGGATGGTGATGAGGTTTTGGCAGGAATGTGTAAGAAGGGGAGAGGCTGTTTTAAAAAGGACCAGCTTGACACATTCACACGCACACACTTGCACACGTTCTATAGCTCTTCCCATACCCTGACTCTACAGAAGCTGTAAATTGAGAATAACCCTACAGAAGTTGCTGGTATCATTCAGATGTGTGAGACTTGATTTACAGATAATCTCTCTCACTTCAGCGGAGCAGAAATTATTTTTCTAATAATTTTTAGAAAAATATTATTAGGAGCAGATTAGATGTTACAGGACAAACATAAGAAAATTATCCAAGCATATTGGTAATATACTAGAGTATCCAAACAAATATTAACAGAGGAAAATGTTCGTTTAATTGCTTTGACTTTTGAATTTGCTGTCATGTTTCTTTGAACCTCGTTTTAGATGTTTCTTCTACAGTATTCTATGAAGACATTTTTGCGTTATTTTACGTTATAAATACAGAAATTTGGTTATGGAGGAATTTTTTGAGAAATGTTTGAGTGTATTATAAAATCTAAAACTTGTTTAACTTGTTTCTGACAATGTTGAAATTACTTCTCAAGCTCAGGAGACACAAGAGCACAGAGGTCTTGGGAGAAAATTGAGGAAGCAGAAGACATAAGCAAAAACCACTAATTGCTGTCCATTTACTCTCACTGATGTCTAGAAGAAACAATTAGGGTGTCAAAGATCTTTCCACCTGCGGGTTGAACTGGCAGCAGTGGTGAGTCACCGGTGATTTGGTGGCAGAAGGGCCATGTAATATACACTGAACTTTGTAACAACTCACTGTTTAGGAATTCCATTCAACTAGACATGTTGGGCCATGATGCTCACGTACTTAATACTGTAATTCTTACGTATTATACTTATTATGTGTGTGTGTGTGTGTATATATAATTTATAATTACAGTCCGGAATAGAAAAACCATTCTCTTGCTGTGGAAAGCACATTTCCACTCATATGACATGTCAGAGTACAGGATCTATGAAGTGTTACTGGAATGAAACACAAGTGTCCGTGGATGGATGTTAATGGATCCTTTGCACATTCCAAGTAAATATGGCCGCAAGAAAAAAGATCATATTCTAAGATATTTTTAGACTGTACATACTGTTCTCATCTTAAATGGCAAGTGATTTATCAAAACACGAGCTTTTTGCTAGGGACATGAAACTTCTGTAAACATACATTTTGGAAATATTTTTACAATCACCGTAGCGAATTTTCATAACCATTCCAGCAAGCCACAAAGACTAATTTGCATACGTGGAAATTGTTTCCATAAGGATCTGTTGACTAAGGACTACAAATCCAGAGCAGAAGTGCAAGATAATGAAGTTTTCTGTTCTCTGTGGTCTCTTCCAGACCAGTTCTGTCAGGTCAGCATCAGGGCTGTGTAAGGAATTTCTGGAACAGGCTGCAAAAGACTAAAGTTTTTTTTACTTCACCCATTCCATAAACCCATATAGCAGGGCTTTTGTGAAAGACATGTGAGGGATTAAGCGACGTATGTGTGTGCATGTGTGTGTGCGTGCCGGCCCACATTGATCCAGCATAAAACCGGTTTGTGAAACACAAGAGTCAGCCATTCGCATCAAGCTGTTCGTCGAATCATCTTTCAGCAAATTCCCCTCACTGAAACGTGATATGACAGGAATGCACGCCAGTATGTCCCGTCCAATCAGAGGCAGGCTAATGTAATAGAGCACCATCAATGATAAGGAAGGTCTCATTCATCAGCTCTTTGCTCATTCACCCCTGAGCCAAATGGACCACAGGGGCACCAGAAACCTCAGGCTGTGACACCTTCAGATACGTTCTGAAAGTACGTATGTTATATGAATGTCAAGGAAACATATTTTAGAATCTAAATCAAAGAACTTTATTGGCAAAGTTTTGCTAACAGAAACAGAGGTTTGGTAACAAAAACTTGGAAGGACAAATGACACAGAATAACAACAACACATGCAGAATACATTTACAGAAAAGTTGATATGTACAGAGATGTGCACATACAGAAGTACAGTGTGGATTCATTTACACACAAGCTTTGAGAGCAGAGCTTTGACCATTGTCACTCACACCAAATTTACCCTATACATATATTTACTATAATACATTTTTTTAATTAAAGAACTACAAAAAGTCCTCAAATTAAATTACTTTACTATATTTATTCAGAATTGAATATTTCCACATGTTAATTATCCTTTGAATGTTCCATTGACAATATTAATAGATTTTGGAACTGGCACAAAAGGGAATATTCTCATAATTATTGTCTAAAACATCCAAATATTGTCAGATTACACAGTGAACAATAGTTAACTTACATATCTTAAAGCTATGTTGCATCTATCTATATATATAAAAATACATGAAAATAAATGTAGCAATAGTGGAGTGCACAGATGTGCAGTGCTGAGTTCAGTCGGGTTCAGAGTAACTCAAAACATCCTTACCCTTTATCCACTTCTTTACGCCCACTGTGTAAAACCCAGCTGTCTGCAGGCAACAGCAGATCCTCGTCTCTTCACAGCAAAAGCAGCATCATTCACTTTGATGAAAAGAAGCTGCTGGCTCACGGGGGGCAGAGCATGTAGGTCTTTTCCTCAAAAGTTTGGCATTCGTTTGTGGCTCCGGTTTCAGGCATCCGAGAGGCCGGCAGGCCGACTGGCAGCTGTTGTGAAGGTCTGTGAGGAAATGAAGAAGGCAAGTAATCGGTTTATGGGGATGAATGGAGATGACTAAGTGATACTAAAACACAGTGTGTCCACTAATTAGGTTTCTAGAGAGTCTAGCATGCTTTAGGAGAAGAAACTTCTTATAGTGTCTTCTGTATTTTCCCTTGCAGATGGAAGAAACCTACAGTTCCAGATGCAAATTGAAACTAAAGGTTTTGTTTTATATTTTTCACGATTTTATTCATCATTGGAGGTGATTTCCAAACATTTTTTTTTCTTTTTGCAGTTACAGTCTTTAAAATGTTCCTACTACCCTCATTTACAACTGTTATGAGCTCAATTATGCCATGTTCACTTGAATACGATTATCTAGTCAGGAGGAAACGCTAATGTGAAGTTTCATTAAAAATTTATAAAATATTGTGTTTTCCTTGAATAACTTTCCCTGACCTGAAACATTACCATTGGACTCCACTAATGCTTGAAACTTACTGATGCAACTTACGTAAGTGCATTCAAAGCAAGTTATGTATTAAGTTGTTTTATGTTTCAAGACAAACATGTGAACAAGTCCAAGGAGATGCAGAAGAAACTGACTAAGCTTCAGCTTACTAATAATGAAAAATGATTACACATTCTTGAGAAACGGGGTGTAATTCACCGCGAGAGCTTTTTAAAAGTGACTTTAATTAAATGTATTATGAGTCAGGTTGACATCTTGCTTTTGGAATTCTGTGACAGGTCAACACACGCTAAACTTGCATTTACCTCCATAAACTGAGACTGTATAACAAAGATCTTAAGGAGATGTTTAGAAGGAGGACTATTTTGCTGTATACATAAAAGCTGAATTAGTCATATGTTACAACAGACAAAAACATGTATTGCACCCTCATATTGCTGCAAATATGTATGACTGACTTTCTCTGGTTAAAAAAGCAAGAGAAGAGATTTTGAAGAACATCTGCTCTGTTTTCCGTACAATGAAAGTGAATGGGGACTGGGACTGTCAGTTGCTAACATTCTGCCTAGCATCTCTTTTTGTGTTACACAAAAGAAATAAAGTCATACGGATTTGAAGCAAAACAAAGATAATGTTTGGTTTTGAGTGAACTTTCCCTTTAATATGTACAAACAATCACAACAAAGATGTTATGTTTGGTTATTATTGCTCACAAGGTGAGCTGTCCTAGATTTTACTGAGGTGCTCAGCTGTTGAATGCTGGGAGTATATAACTGCTCTCAATGAACTGCTGTTCATTTAAAAGATGGGGAGTCATATATGCAGCTGCAGCCTATAAATTAGTGGCGTTAAACTTGGACAGGCATCTCACACAACAGGTGCATTGCCTGAATAGAACTGGGCTGTTAGAGTAATACAGAGATGTTCTGAGGGACTTTCTCTTTTGCATTTGAGGTCTGTGAGTTTTCTGCATCAGTATGTGATTATAAACCCTGATTATATGATCATAGCCTCAGATTACAGAGTAACTGTTATGTGTCAAAATGGTTATGGGCATTAGTGGTTTAAATGATTACAAGGGGCTCAAGATGAATTGGCATGAAAATACTAGATATTTTACATTTTCAGAAGAAATTTACAAATGCCACAATACCAGGGTTAATGGTTTCCAGGGCATTATTATCTGGTTCCTACGGTGATCTTTTCGATTTTTAATGTGTTGTTGTGTGGTTGCTTGCTATGCCAAAAGAACTCACCCCCAAGTCTCTATAATATTCTTGACTATAGGTGTCTTAGGTTCCTAAGAATATGCTGAGAATTAGCCTTAGAAAACACCACAGTTCTCTTAACATTCTGAACTTGAGTGTGCTGATGCTGGGACCAAAGTCTGTTAGGACATTTATAACTTAACTGCACTACTGAAATGTCTAATCTACGCTTCTACAAAGACTTTCCCATCTTTGAAGATCTAGGTGATGAGTAGCATAAAGATGTGCTACTTCCTGTCAGCCTTAGTTATAGTTAATTCTTTGGAGGCCATAACACTGCACCATCAACTGTTGTACAACAGTACAGTAAAGTGTACAGTAGCATAACAGTGTACAGTGTAAATAATACATTAAAATACATTGTAGTACTGTCCACACAGGGGTTGTGCACTGTGCTGATTTAATTTCTAAATATGAATAAAAATTGAATTTGGATTACTAGTCAACCATTATGACCCCTTCCTAGTCCACATACTTTTGGCCATGTCGTTTATAAACTGAATAACACTTACTGGAAAATGAAGACAACCAGATAAGAAGAAAGTATGAACATTCATTTGTTGCTTCATTTGTTGTCACCGATTAGTCATGACATCTGTACCACTAAATGATTTACATTTCTTTTTTTTCTCCATCTCACCCAATGATTTCATTCCTGAGCCTGACTTATGCAATATATATGTTGGCACAGTGTTATGAGCAGTTTCATCCTCCAATCACAATAGAGTACAAAGAGGTGACATGATGATACATAGCAGCCGGCATCCTCTGTGACTAGTTCAGGTTAGTTCATTAACCTGTTCAGTTCAGGCAGGCTAACTAGTTCAGGCAGGTTAGTTTATTAATGTTCTAGGTAATTTCACACTCTACTGCTTTCTGTCAGACAGTTTTGAGAACACAAGCCATCTGACATCAGTGACAACTTCTTTATTAAAGTCTTTGGCTTTCCTCCTGAAAACTGTAGTGGGATCTGCTGAGTATGTGTGGAACTAGCTTGTGAGTTATAATGATATGAATGAATGCTAAGTCTTAACTAGCTCACAGCTATAGAGATTGGACAGAAGTAAATAAATGGCACTCTTTTGAGTGCCATTATTTGCCAGAACAAATAGTAGATAAATATATTCTCAAATACACTCTAGAACAATGACATCACTATTTGAAATACAGTTAAACTTTCATAAGGAATGTGGGAGTGCTGGTAATTCTGTATGTCAGTATTATAATGTCAATACTAACACTATAATGTCAGTATTGTTTTGTATTGAGCAACTTGTTTCATAGAAAAAAGTATCTGATTGCAGAAAAAAGTTTTTCATTTAAGTTTCAAGTTTCATTTAAATGTTTATCAGCTGATGGAAAAAGCAAGAAGCCAATATCTAATGGTTTTCTGAACCTAGTAAAAGCAAGATGGTCAACATTTGGGTTGCCAGCCCTCAAGTATTATTGTCAACATTTTTGTCTACCAATAAAGAAATAAGATATTAAGTAGAACATGAGAAAAACAGAAATAATTTGCACAATGTAGGGGGCAGAATGGTGTGACATTGTGTCTACTGCCTTAACAAGACAGACAGATACATCCCATTTTCCAATGCAGTGTTAGAGCATATGTCTGAAAGAGGAAGTCATGGACACTGTAGACCACAGATGCTGTGCTTTACTGTAGTTTTGGGCTGGGCTGAAACTCAGTGTTCTAATTTAAGTCTGTCCCGACCTTAGAACATAGTTTGAAAGTGCTTTGTAAAGTTACATCAGAACAGTGTCTTCATAATGGAATGCATATCTGATTTCTAACAGATGTTATGTGATGGTTTTGTTATTC
>JAZGTK010002934.1:0-29341 GCA_036877625.1 Ambastaia sidthimunki | reverse complement strand
GATCACTCATTATTTTATAGCGCGTATTAATTACTGAAGGCTGGAGTTGAGGCGCTGCTCCCCCTTGTGGACACCATGAGTGCTTACAGCACCAAACATCTGCATTTTTCTCTCCCAAGTGTTGCAAAACACAGTTGTAAGACATATTTTGGTAATATCATACATAAAACACGGTTTTGATAATATATTTGTGGGCGTGGTTATGGGGAGAGGGCGTGTCATTTTATTCTGGAGGAAGTTGAAGATATATTTTTACAGCATATTCAATTAGCAGAAATCTACAATAGACTTTATTAACAACAGTAAAAACACACAATTACATTTTTAATTCTTAAGCGTTAGGCATAATATAATCTTATAAATTATTAATGACTTGACTAATGATGTACTATGAAGTATTGCCTGTCAATGAAAGAGTACATTAATGCATAAAACTTAGTAATCTTCATTTTATTCAATGTAGATCAGTTTCACCTTCTTAGACTTAAAATAAACTAACATTAAACTCATATTAATAAAAGTTGGGTAAAGTAACTGATGAATAGCAAAAGTGGACTAATCATACTAGCACCACAAAGCAGTCATTATACATAACGTAAATCTAATCTTTATAAAGTCATTATTACCTCGTTTTTGTTTGTCCACCAGATGGCCCCAGAGTTTCTTTTTGAGAGAGAAGCCCAACATTCAAGTGCCCTAGTCAAACCATTAACTAGCAGCTATAAGCTGTCTAAACTTCCGTGATTGTGAATAAAAGAGAGCCAATATATTAAAACAGGGTCATTTTCTTTATTTATGTCTCATGCACAGAGATTGCAAAACTCTGATTTAAACAACAGTAATCAGCAATGGCTGTATTTAAGTTACTTCAAGTGAAACATCTGTGACTATATTTAATAAAACACAGCATTACTGTCTTAAACCATATGACTCTCAAATTAAAAACATCCGTCTTGCACGGACTGCTTAACCTGTGGTTCAGCTGTAGCATATTAATAACCATCAGGTTTACAGAACATCATGTCTTTTAAAGTAAATCGGAGGCTTTTTTAAAAGAAACCATATGTAGGAGCTTGAATTTCATAAACAGTGTTTCTCAGAAGGTCTGTCACACCTGCTCAGTCTCCATCCTTTTTCAATACCAGGAACATCTGTGAGTAATCTTCCAGAAAACAGCTTTAACATAGATTTCACAGAACTGAGACGTTTGTCTTTAAGACCAATGACAGTGTGCATTGAATGTCACTTTATTAAGCTTGAGAATGACTCGCTGTTGCTTTATTGCTGGGCTGAGGTTAGTGTTTTAGTTGGAGCTGGACAGTGAGAAGATCTGACCTTTCATCAGTATGGCCGGTCAACCAGAGCCTTCGGTCAGACAACTCACCTGAGCTGACCAATAACACTCCAGTCGTTTTGCTGTCATGGCAACACAAATTTCATAATAATAATTATGGGAAAGTGGGAGCGTAGGTCAGTTGTCTTCAGGCTCCATAACCCATCAGCCCATGGATTGTACTGATGCACATTAGGCCTTGTGTGTTACAGCCACAAGACACTTTTTATTCAAACTGATGTTTTAACACAGACAAATAATTTCCCATTTATAATTAGATTTTATAACTAGAAATAAAGTGCTTATTATTTATTGATCAAGACAATAATCAGGGACAGGAAACTGGAGGTTGGCATAGCACCCGAGCACATTGCAGGCCAGATTCGAACCTTCATTTCCTGGATGAGCACCACAGCTTAATGTATCTACAACGTGCACATTTGCCACAGCCATGTTGATGTTTTATCTGACATAGCATCCGTCCACAATGTTGTCTGCAGGATTTGGAAATAGATCTTGTCAACGGCTGCAACTGCAACACGATGATGGACTTCATCTCACAGACCATTGAACTTTTACAGCTGTAGTTCTGAACAGGACACTTCAACAAACATCTTGTCCATCAGACAACTTGCCCATCCGCTACGGCTGGGTGACTCCATCTGTTTGCATGAAAGTTCTTCTCATGTTCTGGCTGGGTTGGGCTGTCAGATCCTGGACGTGAGCGCTCATGTCTAACACACAGCTGGATGAGCGTTTACATTAAAGCGTCAGCAGAGGAACCAGAAGCGGAGAGCAGCTGAGCGACAAGAGACACGTGGCCTTTAAGCGGCTCTTCCGCTGTACAGAGATTCATAGAACGCAAGAAGCTTCTCTCCAGCCGGCTGTGGCTGTCAGCGTGATTATCAACTGATCTGACAGCATAAATATAACATTTAAACACTGTGTGCTAGCAGTCTACTGTGACAGATTCACTTACCGACCCTCTCTGTGCAAAGTTATATTGTTTATGTGGTATCTGCATCTGCATAACCACACCCCCACCAACCCCAGCCACAGGAATTACCTTGGCAACCAATGACCATAAATTCCCACCACCTAGCAATATAGTTTCATATTAGAAAGATGATTTATACAACGTTAAAGTCTCTAATATGTCTATTGACTGTGAAGCAATTTCTTCAGGGAAGTAAAATTAAAAGCACAAGGGACACAAACGAGAATACGTACCAGCTTTGCTCATGAATATTTATTGTCATGTGATATTCATTCAGCAATTTTAATTGGTTGCCTGAAAGAGTTTAAGAAGCACATGCTAGCCATAGTAGATTACAGTTTAGCTCATCTGTGTGTTGATGCTGTGGTGGGGCTTTTGTCTTAAAGGGACAGTGTTTTAAAGGGACAGTTTTACCCCAAAATGAAAATTCAGTCATCCTGGCCTCATTGTATAAAAAAATGTGTCAGTATTAAAGCGTTCTCGTGTCTGGAACACTATGTAAATGACAGAATTGTTATTTTTACTTCATGTGCCTGACTAAAGTTTCTTTCTTTGCCCTGCAGCCAAGCGAAAACTGAATTTTTAAAATAAAAATTACCTGCCAAAAACAGTCCCACATTCCCCAGTTATAATGGCTTTCTAAGTTTGTTGTTCATTTAACACACTGATGGAAGTCAAAATGATTGTCTGGGGTAATCGACAGCATTTCACACCTGTGCTATATAAATATTAAACTTGTCCATTTACATGTATGAATTTGACAGCTGCTTTTATCCAAAGCAATTTCAAGATCATTCAAAGTCAATTTTCAAAGTTTGTGTGCCCTGCGACTCAAACCCATTATCTTGCCGTTGCTAGCATCATGCTCTACCATTTCAGCCACAGGCCCATCTAACAGAGAACATTCTCAGAACATTGGCTAACGTTCTCAAAAAGCTCCCTTAAAGTTATTAGAAATGTTCTTTTAAACTAAAATTGTTATTATTATTCTTATTCCTTTTACATGTTTTTTTACAGCAAGTCACGATCAGCTGTCGTCCGGTAACAATTTTGAAAACATCCGGGTTAAAGAGTTTATTTACATGAAGATCAACAGACCCGAGTTTCCAAATAACACATGGAGAGCTGTTCTCCTGCTGGGCCTGATGTCTGACCACATCTTACTTCTCTCGCTCAAAGCTGTTTATTTTGGACTCCAGAATTCATGTACTACGATTGTTTAGTTTGTATAGAAGATAATTCAGTTTTCTTTTCGTTTTTTATGGTAGATCACTCGGGACTGAACTTCAGAAGAAAGGCCAGCAGATTTCGATAACGTATAAGCAAGCTGTTTGTTTTACTCACCCTTGAATCAAAGTTTCTTTGTGTGTGAGACCGGATCTGTTTCCCAGGCCTACAGACTCAGAGTTCATGACAACAAAGAGTCCCGTGCCTCTGGTGACTTTCAAGAGCTGTTACAGAATTGCATGTCCTTGCTCAGACATCTACAGTCATGCCCAGCCAACAGCCTGAGCAAACAGATCACTGGACCGATGAATAAAAAGTGACTTCAACCCTTTCCAAAACAAAGGAGTCAAGAAATCAAGCCGTCTACACTGGAAGTCTGCAAAGACCACAGCTTTGTTGATTTTAATGGAAGTGTTTTGACTGGCTATGTTTGGAATACTAAAATACTGCTTACAGCACAGTATGCTGCCTACTGTTTTATAAAAAACAGTATGCAGTATAAAAGTAATGATTGAACACAGTAGTATGGTACATAATTGTCACATGACCTCACTAAGTTGTTAAGGATTTGTTACATGCATTCATCACACTGAAAATAAAAGATGGAGCACAATGCATTGTGGTATTGCGGTATTAGATGCATGAAACTCTGGCAGTATACTTTACATTTGTCAATGCAGGCAACTGAGGTGTTTTATCTGTACTGACAATTTTGCACAGTGCACAATGTTTGTGGCTGAAAACTTGTCGCACTAAGCCCGCTTCAAACTGAGTTTTTTTTTTCGGTTTGTTAAAGAACAAGACAAAATCTCTACAGAAAACTCTTCAAAGCTGCAACTGCTGGACCACAAAGAAAAACTCACATTTCTTGGATGTCATATTATATGAGATTTGTGTCATGAAAGCTTATTTTTATTTGGGATGTTCAGAACAAACAGCAGCAACATCGGCCCACACTGAATATCTCTGACAGCTTTTCAAATCTGTCCTGTCATCAACCCAGGTTTCGTAGTGAGTCACACTCTTCAAAATCCACAGGAGAACTACAGGCTGTAATTCTGGGAATATTTTGGATAATTCCTCTGTCGCCGCAGTAAGACTTTGACTTGTTTAATATAGTGTTGCGGGGGCGTTTCGTGATAACAGCAGCTAGCTGGCTAAAGCTCTGCTTTGTTCTCCAATCCCGAGGTTAACGATTTTCCATCGCGGGAGGCGGGGGAGAGAAGCGGATTCACAATTAGGATTCTGCTCCCATCCACAGCGCCGAGCGGCTGTCTGCTGCCTACCCAGAAACCCCAGCGCTTTGTGACAAGGAGATGGATGATATCTGCAGCCTGGCTGGCCGGTCGCTCTACGGGAGGAGAGAGGGACAAGCTGAGCACACACACACGTCTGCAACCAGACAGGGTCACGCACACACTCCACAAAGCCAGCAAGGTTGTGCGGACATACTCGCATATGTAACTAATGCTGTGATGTTGTTATCGCAACCTTTAACATGGTAACATACTAGCAGAGACACAACTATTGTCTTTTGCCTACTTAATTTGTGACATATTCCACTTTATATTTATATACATATGAATGCCACAATATTTAGTCATTGTAGCAGGGGAGAAATAGACCATTACCATTACAAATGTAATTGTTAAAAAGCTCAGACAACAAAATAAAAACTGTCATTATTTACTAACTTTCATGTATAACGTAAGGTTTAAGGCTTTTATGGTGATCTTTGTATATTTGGAAGTTTAAAAAACTTAAGTCTCAATCCACTCTCTTTATAAACCCTAGTCCCCATTCACTCCCTTTATAAAACCCCAGTCCCCATCCACTTTCATTGCAGAGAAAACACCAACTCTATACACTGTTAAACTTTTGCTTTAAATGTCAAAATGTCAACAACCCACATCCAAAAAACTCACTGCACCAGTAATACAGAATAAATTTATTAGAAAATCATCATTTACAGCATTTAACAACACAAATATCAGATATAAACAGGTTTATGTGTGGTTTAGGGGCTGTAATGTGTGTGCACATTAGGGTGCATGTGTGTGTGTGTTTAAGCACTGCTGTGCAGGACAGTGTCTGAAAGCAGAAGGTCACAGGTTCTGTCTCTGTTCCCCACCTTATTTAATGCAGTAGTGTGTGTCAAACTCACCTGCTAGAACCGCTGTTACGCACACACACACACTCACACAGACACACACACACACACACACACACACACCACACACACAGCTTGTTTTCTGCAGTGCACACTGTAGGAGAACATTAGAGGTTTGAGATATCACAGTCATTACTGGGGAATACAACAGCTGAGTGCACAAGCCACAAACATGACACTTTATGAACAACACACACATTGACAATTGTTGTCTTGTGCTTCTTAAAATGTAAAGAATCAGTGTATTGAGTTTGCATTATAGTATTAACACATTTATCTGAAAAGTGTTTAATGAACAGCTGCTCAGATACAAAATGTCTTGTGCAGCACCTTAAAAATGTCCATGACTTACCCGCAAGCTGAAAATAGCCCATCGTCCACTTCACCTGAGAGAAAATTACAACCATTAATTATAGCAATTAGAACAAAATAACATCAAATAAACCCAAGGAATTATACTGGACACTGTTTACAACAGGGAATAACCTTATTTGGCTATTAAAACACCTTTTTTAGTGGGTAAAGACAAGAGAGACAAAAAAGGGTTCATTTTAGATGACAGACAGGTTTATCTCAGCCAGAGTTCATTGTGCACAAAAGGAGAAAATACATCTGGTCCGGGAAGGTGACGGGAGGCTCACGCAGGTTTTGTCCAGGTAAAGGGGGCGCCTGCGGCTGTCGCTAACCGCCATCCGACCGGTTAACAGCTCTGACGAGGGGAGGCGGCTCAGAGTGGCTGCGGGTTCCACTGGAGTCCCGTCAGCCGAGGGGAACCTGTGAGACAGAGTCTAATTATCCTCTAAAGCAAAAAGCCAGTCGTGGTTCAATAACTCCAGCACGCCGCCAGCCAGATACTGCGTTTCCCTGGCAACGCCTCCACAGCAGTACAGCAGACATCACAGGGAAAGACAGGCGGTCACAGGGTACAGAGGGCAGGAAAAGCTGGGAAAAAACAGTTGAGTGACAGGCAGTGTGAACGTATCGGCACTGATCTGATCCTTTAATTGAATAAAAAATGAATTTTTGGCCTGGGAGACGTGTCCACAAGCTTATGAAGTATAACAATAAATTTTTTTTACTATACTGTAAATTTACAGTAAAAAAACATTATGGATAACCATTTAATATTTGTTAATTGTTTAATATATGTATAATATTGTTTAATATGCTTCCAATATCGGTCTAATTAAATTTATAATCCAAACCAAAAAAACAAATTCCAATAGTCACTAATATATTGTGTATTGCGAGTAAAAATGCATCGAAGTGCATTTGTCTTTCAGTGTCTGTGTGTACAGACATGAGACGCCTCTCTGAACACACCTGTTATTTCCACACCTGCAGTGAAAGACCCCCGTCCCCTGACCTGCACTGATAACATGCAGAATAACAAATACACACGGCAATGAGAAGAAAAACTCCAGTAATTATTCTCCAGAATTACAGTAATCCTGTAAATTCATCCAGCAGTTTCTCCCACCTGAGCTCTCAGTTCCTAATCTACTTCCAGAAGCTTTAATCCCACACAAACGTTACATTTATTTACACAGAGCGATATGAGGAAACACACACACACTTTTCATTTGTGAACTAGAATGTTTCTTGTGTTGTAACTCAAGGACAAATTAGATTTTTGGTTTTTAATCTATATGTGAGGTTTATATTTTATGTGGGTGGATTTTCTTACGTACTTACAGATTTACTGTCATATTTTAACATTATCAATATTATATCAGTACGTTAAAATAAATAAATATAAAAAGTTCTTTGAATTAATTTCAGAAATTATTTTTAATTAAATGGTTTCATTTTTATTGATATATTGAATAAGAAAATGCTGTAAATGAACTAAAATTCTCTTGCACACTTTGTACCAATTTATTACAGGATTAATTTTTGTTTTGCAATTTCATAAATTGATTTCTGTCTCCACGTCTGTCTGCATTTCTCTTTATCTGTCTGTCTCTCTCTCTGAATGAAAAATCTGGGCAAACTTATCAACTAGAAAACGAACCATTTTTTGCTCTGATACACACAAATGAAACATGTCCTGTCAGCCAAAAAATCATACGAAACCGAGCCACCGAGTCCGAGACATCAGACCCGATGCCCACTGGACCGTTCAGAACCCGTCCGTTTATTATAAAAGAAAATCTTTTCCTGACTGGAACCGGCCTTTGTTTCTTCTCTTCATCTGGCTGAGGGGTCCGTGTGTGCGATCGGTATGAAGGTTTGTTCAGCTGACCGCTAGACTGTGAGCGGCACAGAAGAATTCATCTGGCGTTGGCACTGGCAGCCGGCGCGGAGCGTCAGACGGATCATAATAAAACCGTCTGACCCGGCGGTGGGCACCGGGCTGGCGCTCGCCGGTCGTGGCTGACTGCTTGGTATGCAGAGAGCATGGCAGTGCTTCAGCTGTTGCTGGGAGCTTCGTGGCACAGACCCAGACTGATTAGTTGGCATCCACCATTGTTTAGCGTGAAACCAAGCAGGGGAAAAATATAATTAGAGAGAGAGAGAGAGAGAGAGAGACACAGACAGAGAGAGAGAGAGGGGGGGGGGGCTGGGCAGAATAAGTGAGAGCAGTACAAAAAGAATCAATTGTTATGAAACTATATTTCTAATGTGGGTAATTTAGCAAAATTAGATTTTAAAAAGTTAAACACTCCAGGGAGATACAGAACAAAGCCGGTGGTAGAATTGAATGACAGTCTTTTAAACAGGAAGCCAACCGACCCCCTTAAAATTACTGCACTTCTGGAATTACAATGTCATTTCTTAAGACTTGGTTAAAAAAATTGAGATCAACATAAACGTGGACGTTTGCATGCTGTGCCTGTAAATTAAATGAATAAAACATCTGGTAGCATGCTGTTCTACTAACAGCAGTTCAGCCTATACCAGGATCAGACCGTATTAAAAACATACAAGCTCAATTCATGGAGACAGTTTCAGTGTAAATGAATAAAACGTGTTCTGAGGTATCAGCATATGTTGCTTCAATATGTTGCTAATTTCTTTCAACAGAATAAAACAGAAGAAAGAGTTGTTTGGATTTACATCAGACAGATCTTATATTATCGGTTTAAACAACAAAAAAAGATGAACGGATACAAGAGCACTAACATTTTTCAGTAGTTAAGCGTTCCTTTTTTTTACCTTTATTGAAAAAAACGTATTTAGAATATTAAAAAAAAAGATTCTAGAATTCTTTTTTCTAGAAAAACGTGGTAAACTAAATACAAAATATCACACAATATTCACTGCGGCTAAATAGCTGTCGTTATTCGCCGTGGTAACAGTGGCTATATATTGGAATGAATAACATATTCAATACGATAAAGCATAAAAGGTTTGTTATAGAAGAGCCGCAGTGGCGATCAAACGGCGAGACCGTGAGTGTGTCGACTCTCTCCTGTACCCCTGACCGGCTTGTGTTCCAGACAAACATCTCGGCAGACGTACAGGATTGAGTCTTTCTTGAACAATGAACAGAGGAAATTATCATTACTAGCACAATGGGCTCAAAGACATGTTCCCGCATCCTTGAATCTTCTCTCTCTTATCGCTCGGAGACATCTGTCCCGCGTCCATCACCGACCGCCTCCGTCAGAATACGGCTGGGGTTTGAGTGCTATGAGTGCCCTCCGCCCAGGTCCTAAGAGCTTAACCTGTGATTTTAGCACACAAAACTCACAAGTTAGGGTCTCAGGGACCAGGAGGAAAGCGAGGTGTCTGCACGGGTTAGTGGCACAGATAACACACACACACACGTATCGCTCATGTCCTTTACTGTCCACCAAATGTTCTTTTGTTCAATTATTTGTCTTAGTCAAATAATACTCAGGGTTGTGGGAATAAAATCTCACCTTTCCCATTTTCACTGCGGATAAATTCCCAGCAGCTCAACAAGAGCTTAGCGCTTACACACACACACACACACACACACACACAGACAGCACAACACAATTACAGTATATCATGCACAAGAACATATACACACACACAAAACAGACAAACAAAAAAATCATTTTATCAGAACAGTTAAAGGTAACTATACGACCAGCTGTATAGATTTTAAACTGTCCTTTGAGCGGACAGTGATGGTTTAGGATACGGGCAGATCGGTTCAAATGAGCCTTTGTTGGTTGAGAAAACCCTCCGATCTGATGGTCAGTCTTCTTTGTCCTTACAGTCTGTGTTTTTCATCCCCAGGATCTTTCGTGAGCTTTAACTAACACACTGCTGGCCTCTGACCAACAGCAGCTTCAGACATGAGCGTCTGTGTCTGTCTGTCTGTGTCTGTCTGTCTGTCTGGGTCTATATTTTGTCATTCTTCAACTCATTTACACCAAAAAAACATAAAAAAGCAACAAATGATCAGTCACAATCGATAAACTGATGTTGGTTTGAAACAAACTGTAATAAACACACAAAAACGATACAATGCCATCTGGTTTGAATGCCGGCAGGGTATCTTACAGGGCTTGTGTTAGAGCTCTATGTACACCCCCCCGCCTTCCCCAAAAGACCCCCCCACACAGCCACCCACCCAGATGCACAACGTCTGCAATCCCCCGTCACCAGCAGGCTTCAGAAATAAGTTGTCTTTTTGTGACTTTGTGGGCGCAGACGCAGAAAACCCAGACAGTGAGCGAATCCAATAGTGCACACGGTAGCCAAAACATACATGTCATTTACACTACAAATGCACGTCTAGCACACACACACACCTTTAAGACTCCTCCCCCACAAACAAGCAGCATCGTTCATCCTCAGGGACCAGACAGTGTAGATGCTCCCGGAAATAAGAGCGCCACCACGTGCCTCAAACACTCACACACACACACACACACAGTCTACCTTCAAACCTGCGTCTGCTTTGTCATCTGCAAGGAACCGAGTAAAGAGAGAGAGAGCAAAAGAAAGTGAGCGGACAACAGCCAGCGATCCATTGTGGACTTCATCAGACATTGAGATGTGACCATGGGGAGACACTCCAGACAAAACCATCATCTTCGTTTTCATTAAAACTACTGCACATCTTCCACTGCCACCCCTTCACACACACACACACACACCAGTCTGACACGCACCTCACCACGGTGACACACTCACCGGAAAGCCTCCTCCTCTTGTGGTCCGGACACCTGTCCACCTGTCTCAGGCGGTTCTGTACCTGTGTACCTGGGCCGTCTGCGAGACCCGTTCTCGCTCTCTCGGTGTGACTGAGTGCCAGCGAGTGGCGGATTCTGCAGCGAGAACCCACCCCTCCCCTCCGCATCTCTCCCTCCCTCTCAGCTTCCCCTCTGCACTGATCAATCCCTCACTTTCTCAGAAGGCTCGAAAAAACGCAGCCAGAAATGGCGCCTCGCTCTCCGCAGTGCTTTCTGCAGCCACACGACAATCTGTCTGTCACAATATTGTGACAACGTTCCTACAACTGATTTGAGGAAATCCGCCACCCCCNGAAACCCGCCACCCCCACAAAGACGTGCTCCAATACCCCCCCAATACGGTGATTCATCAATTTACACACATTTATTAAACAAATAATGTTATTCTAACAGTTATTGTAATATGCAGATTAACATCAAAACACACAATGGCAATTTAAACGAAACAAGGAGACAAAACAAAACCGAACACAATATCAATGAAACAAAAAAAGACGGCACAAACCACAACAATGGCCATTTAAAAGGAACCAAAAAATTACATTTCTTTCATACGTAATTAATTGCTGGAAAACAAACTGTATGTAAATGCAACCAATAAACGCAAAGGAAATTATATGAAACACAATGAAACAAACGCATGAAATTTTGAACGTAAATAAAAATAGACAATAAAACTGTTCATGCACTGTGTGGCTTTCCAATCACCAGACGCATATTTTTCTGTCTGGCAGTGGCCCTGAATGACCTCTGACCTCTCTGGCTGCACTGGGGGTTGTATGAAAGTCATGACCCCATCGTGGAGGGGTGCTGGGCGCCGGCTGCCCACCACACACATCATTGATTAGAAGCTTAATGCAAAAACACAGCACGTCTGTGCTACTGCAATGCAGAGCTTCACACACAAATGCACGGGCAGACACGACGCGTGAGAGCTCACAAATAAACAGATTCAGATTCACACTGACTCCCTCTTGAGCTGAATCTGAACACAGATTCGTTGATATGAGTGAACAGGGTCCAGGTTCAAGTCTGTTACAACGATGGACAGAAAAGCGTGTGTGTTGGGGGGACTGGTGAGATCAGCAGGGACTGAATGGAAATGATGGTGATCAATCAATGTACACACACACACACACTCGCACAGGCCATCAGAGACTGTCACTACACAGTACCAGACAGCAACACACACACACACACAAGACACAATGAACAAGACACACACACACACGACATGAACAACGAACAAGTTTTCAGACACAATTAGAAATCTCACAAATTACAAATCTGCCATAGAGAACAACACTAACTATGAATGATAGCAGAAGACTGTTTAAAAGAACAGTTCACTGAAAAATTACTTGCCTGTCCTCATGTCGAACCAAACTTTAAATTGTTGTGGCCACTATGATTATTGTATGCTAGAGCCAAAACAATATATAATGAAAAAATGGGGTATGGGATCTATTCAGCATTAGCATTCAAGAACAACCATCTAGAACCTTAGGAGAACCTTAGAGAACAGAACCTCAGAACTGCCCATCTGCCCAAGAACCTTACACAGCCCATCACACTTATATGCATGCACGCATACACAAACACACACGGTCTGCTCAACACTGCTGGTCTTTAACCACTACAACATCTCGTCTGACTGGCTGGCGGGCCGACGTACAGGCCCCGCCCCTCCCAATCGAACCCATTGATTCCTCCTCAGGGTCAGAGGTCAAATGCATATTGATGGAAAAAAGTGTCATCAGCAGCATTCAGCCCTGACTCCAGACAAATCAATATCACCTCTGTCTGCTACCCTTAGATTACTCTTATTCATCTGTCATAAATCTCATCACCTCATCACCACGGCAACGTTTGGCGGCTCCCGGTGCAGCTGTGGTCTGAGAGCAGGAGGTCAGGTTCATCAGTGCTCTGCTGTTGTGTACGGGGGGCACCGGGGTAAAAGGCCAATCACAAAGCTTCTAATCACAAACAACATGAGTGGAGATTTGGACATACATGTGGGAAAAAAAAGACAAAACAAAAGACAAAGGAAAAATGACTTTGGATAAATGCTGCAACAAAACGAAATCAGATTTGATCATATTTTACGTTTATATTACATATTCCTGCTCTTATAATTTCATCAGTGTCAGTATTTGACAGATTTTTGAGTTTTGCTTAAATTACTACCATTTCCCAGATAACAGAACACTAATTATAGTGTTTATGTGACTTTACATGTCATCGGCTTATTAAACATAATAAATGAAGAAGTTCCATCTAAATGCATCAGCGTATTTAACAAAAACCTAAAAATGGATTTACCTGAATTGACTGAAAAAACCCTTTAGGACATTGATGTTCTACACCTTTCTGTGGACCACACCTTCCTAAAACAAAAGCCTCAACTTTCTCTCCATCAGATCCACTAATTTATTTGTCCAGCCATCATATAAATCCAAGCCCAGCTGTAAGCAACGAGTTGCAGCCCGACCCGTCTGCCAGCTGGACTCGGTTTTGCTGAAGCAACAGGATTTCAGGCCGGGTTTGGTCCGCTACATCTGGAAGAGTCGTCTGAGAGCGGAGGTGAAGACGGAACGATCCCTTCTAAAATACAAGCGTCTCGACTCCCTCTGTCAGTTTAAACAGGAAACTCTGGGAAACTGAAGCTAGGGATTTTCCATTGAGGTCCATTTACTATCCGTGTAAAACGAAAGGAAAAGTCCATGTTGCTTCTTTCCCAACACCAGTTCACAGTAATGACCACATGTGTTTATCTCCAGAAATGACCAAAAAACCCAAAGAACTTCACAACCTAGTTTTCATGTCTTCTAAAGTCACACGTTAACTTGAGAAACAAACCAAAGTTTAAGTCTTTACTTACTGATGATCTTTCTCTCCAATCTCCAACTGTTAATCTGACCACTGCAGTTACTGGTTCATTAACTTGGTAAACTGGACTTAAGAACCACATCTAGTCCAGCTCAAAAAGATTCATTCGGACTGAATGATTCATTCACAAATTGAACCAATGAACTCTTAATGATTCAGTCACAGTTTGTGAGTGAACAGCTGGAGGGGATATGAATCAGTGAATATTAACTGTATGGCTTCAGAAAACATAAAATACAACACAACTAGTATGGTCTACATACATCTATGGTGCTTTTTTGAGCTAGAAAACTACAGTCTGATCTTTAATTGTATGATAAACACTTTCATAAAGAATTATTCATTTGAAACATTTTAAAGTATTTTTTCTCCACAAAGAAAGAAAGTCATATGATTTAAGAATGACACGAGATAAAACAATGGCAGAGTTTGTTTCTTTAAGGTTCCAAATGCTATGAATTAAATTTAAGAACTGTATCTCAACAGAGCCCCTTCAAGAGGTCTGATTACTGTTTTCTATAAATGAAATCCCAGTTTAGCCGCTGCAGAATTCAGATGTTAGCTGTGTGAAGGTCTGGCTGACAGAAAGACAGCTGACTCCACAGTAAATGCTACTGAAGAGGATTTAAGCCGCGGCTGGAGAAGCTCACGTCTTTTCAAGCTGTAGAGGGGCCGTGCTAAGCTCGTCCAACCCGCCGTCATGTGAGAGGGGAGTCAATGACTCAAACTCTCATGTCTGCCTATTGAATCCGCATTTATTTCGCTGCTCATTTGTCTGTGCTTAATTGATAGCAGTTAAGTCCCTTTCACTGTGTTGGCTGTGTTGCTCTGGGGGCCCTGCCTGTGCTTACTGGCTTTCAGAGCAGATAAAAATACAACAGACACTGCAGGCGTGGACGCTGGAGAGACACCAAAACAAGATGACACTTCTACACTCCACTAACAAAAGAAAGCAGAATTCTAAAGCAAAGACTGTCCACACATAAATAAAAACATGTTCTTGAGTATTGATTGGCCAGGATGTCAAAAGCTGCCTTTAGTATTTATAATATATAGTAAAGTCCTATATTTCTAATACAGTCTATGTGCTCAGTCTATATATATATATAAATATAGGCGCACACACATATTATGACCCATATATCTCATACCATATATATACTAAGGGACACAAAGAACACTAGTGCATGTGTCATTTTGCAGGTTTGCTCTTTCTGGAGGAATCTGGCTTGATGAAATAAATGTACTCCAAGGAAAGCTAGAAGGTTGTACAGTTAACTCCCATGATGTCATTCGAAACCATACAACCTACTACCTCATCCTGGATGCACACGTTCATACTGATGTTCCTCTGGACCTCCTGCAGCCAAGACCAACATCCATCCACTTTTTATATAAAGAGCTTGAGTTTTATATAGAGAGCTTATGATTTCTGTGGATCTGCTGGATTCTGAGTGAGATGTGAGTTGACTGGCACATAAAATAAATCTAAATAGACAAAATAATAAAAAAAACACCAATATCAACTCATTTTCATTAGCTAAAAGTAGCAGCCTACTTCATTTTGGTTAACTAATAACAAAAGCGCAGTCTGGGTAAACGCTAAATGGGTGAAAGCAAGGCTATTTTGAGTTTAATTTGTAAACTAATTAAAACTAGTAGCTGTTTTGAGGTAGTGGTGGTTCACAAACTGTATTACTACTGGTTCACACCAACAAAAAAAAAGAGAACCAGTGTCAGAGAGCGTTAACAGCGTAAAACAAAAAGTTCAAATAGGACGTTGAGTTCACCACAGAGACAGAAACCCACAGAATCGAGCTTGGGTTGCCGATATCGCCACAAGATCGGATCTACGGGTTTATGACAAGTGGTCAAAACTATGAAACCTCATTCCAGGTCATACTCATGTATCAGAGACAGAAAAAACACAGCAATCGTTTCACTGCATGAAAAAAACTGTGTAAATGTAAAAGATGATAAAAAATGAATAGAGCAAACCATCTTCAACTGACCTGCTCGAATTTCCATGACGATGTTTAAATCCACGTCTGCTTCTGTTTCTCACGCTGTGAAGAGAAAAATCACAACATCAGAAAGTGCTCCACACTTCAGAGTCTATAAATACAAATGCATAATTCAGCACTATGTAGACAACCAAATACATTTACAACAGAAAGTCAATAAGAAAGGCGTCCACAATCAATTTGAGTTCTCTACAATGTATTTTTGAGTAAAACAGGATATTTAATGAGCAAAATGTTGATTAAATGGATTGGATATGTGGTAGGTGGTAGGATGGGAGGGCCTGAAAAAGTAAAAGGGCTTGATGACATCAGCTAAAGATCAAAGCTGTTTCAGAGGCGGGACAACTTTGCATCTTGCTGATGCAAAGTTCAAAGACAATCTTTTTGAATAACATACACAAATTAACCATTCAAAAAAAGACCAGAAACACACATTTGAAGTACAAAATTTCAGGCTAAATTTAACCTGTATCTATGTTAATATCTACCCTCAGGTAACTTTCAGTTTCAGTGGGAAAAACAATATTTTGTCAAGCAACTTCTAATGCACGTTGTTCGAACTGCACAAGCTTCAAACACGTCAAAGAAAAGGAAATAAATAATGGCACAAAAATACCGCACCCACCAGATCTCAAAAAGTAAATGATCAGATTGCTAAACAACCGCTCTGGCTGGAAAAATACTGAAAAGTTTGGCAGCAACTGCTTGTTCAAACACATCCCTGCCACAGAACGCCAAGCGTGACTGTCTAAGGACACCGTGAGCTTTAACAAGAGCACAGCGCTTTTAAACGCAACACAAAAGCTGTCGAGATGGTACAACTGAGCTTTTCACAAACAGCTGTAGTCCTCTGACTGCAATACCTGATTATAGATGTTCATCGGATGTAAACACTCAACTCACGCTAGACTTGAGCCGTGACAACGCAAGCGGCGGTTTTTACGCCCGTTCATCTGCAGGCTTGTTTTAGTTTGAGTTTAGAAGTAGTTTTCACATCACCTAAACCAACCTGTGCAATACCCCATCAAGAAAAGGTATTGCAAGATCCCACCAAAGATCCCACCAAAATGAAATTAAAGACAACGCAAAGTTCTGCAAAACCACGCGAAAGTCTGAATGAAATGATCCAGAATTTTCCCAGCAAACACAGCAAGAAAACAAAGTAGAGAAAAAAAGAAAAAGAAAAAAAAAACTCCAATTGCTTTCCAAGCTTCTCCATTCCTCAATCCTGGCACCTTCACAAAACCTCTGTTTGTGGGTCACATGACCGCTCTTCATGAGAACCAGAAGCTGATGCTGAGTTGACAACTTTTTTGTAAATTAAAAACCTCTCTCCGAGCAAATCCCTGAAAATTCGTCACCTTCCTGGGTGGGGGGGCACTGGGTGTCATGGCAACCTTTACAGAGCACATCGCCTGTCGTAAGGACGAGCGGAATAGCGCAGTTGCACATGGAAAAGGAATTCTAACCACGAATCAAAGAGAAAAGACACTTGAATGAAATTTGAATGATGCTCGTATCACAGTTTTTGAGTGCTGCTGAAGTCCTTCTGGACTGAAGCCACAGTTAAGAAGGCATTCAGTTGCAGACGGCAGTAAAACGTCTCCTGCTGCCCGTACTTGTGAATGGAGTGACTCAGTAAAGCTCTGATTCAAACACAGACTGCGATTCTGGAGATTGTGGTGGGCTGATGAAAGTTCCCACCAGGGTTTTCATTTTTACGCGTGATGCCAGACAGAAGAGACGTGTGGGCGTTTCCTGCAGTTATTGTTAAAATCACTCACATGAGGTCATTGGTGACCCTTGTATAGCATCTTTTATAACCAACATCAATGCAAAGACTTTACAGCCACCGAGGGCTGAAACCGGGCGAGAGCCAAACAACAAGAGGAAGTTAAACTTGTTAATTTCCGAGGGAGGTATTTATCTTTCATTATGTATAAACATCAAACCAATTGTCATATGTTTTTAATAAAAGCACAAGAACACTTTTTTAGTCAAACTTTTCTGCTTGCAACAGATTTAACTGAAATAAGATATTTGTGTATGTTTTTGAGAGCTCATGGCAACATCAATTCATCACATTTTGATTCAGTGATGGAGAAGAGTGTAATATCCAGCAATTTATCCAGACGTGTCAGACAATCAAGCAGCTTTTCAACATGTTGAAGAACCAATTCAGGTGCCTGGATCGCATTTGTGAAGCAACGCAACACAGTTCCAGCAAAGCATGCCAGAATGCATCAGTCGGCTGTATTCTGCAGAATCTAGCGTTCAGTGCTAGCCTGCGAGATGAGAAACTGCCGCATGCTAATTGTGTTCAGCGTGTATTTTTTGGACATGTGATTTGCATTTGCATCATTTTGTAAATCAGGAGCTGCGGTAACATTATCAGCAATTCATAATCAATTTTCCAAATGTGTCCAAAATTAACATGATTAGATGTTAGTTATAGTACTAGGACACCTGTGTGAAGTTCATTAGAACTGAACAGACAGTAAAAATGACATTGGGTTGGTTATGTGCAAAGAAATAACTAAGAAAACTAGTTCTGAGACAACGTTTAGCATAATTTGTTTGCAGTTCCATTTGGTTTTATATTTAAATATCTAATGCATTAAAATGCAAACTTTTTAAGTGTGGATGAAGCATTCAGTAATTAACAGGGCTAAAATAAGCCTCATCATATATGCATAAACCTCTGGATTAGAACCTGGAGCTGCTGGAACTAATATGATTAAAGGAAAGTCATAAATGCTTCCTCAAGCACACAAGTTCCCTCAGTAAAACACACAACCTGCACCCCAACACATTAGACCAGACACCAGGGTTTGATCACTGTGAACTCCTCTATTTCTGCTCCTGTACGGATATATTTCCCAACACTTTCTGACATCACACAAACACAATCAACAGATCTACAGCATCAGAGGATCTGTACAAGTTTAAGCATGTGTGTTGGTGTGGCCCTGAGCACCTACTGTTGGACCAATGAACTCACTGAACTCTGTATAAAAGTTAGTTTAAAGGCTAAACAATTAGTCTGTATTCATATTATTGGATAACATATGAATATACATACAGATAACGTATGTTTGCATACACACACACAAACACACACACACTATATCAGGTCCAGTACGTTCACACACAGTATAAGACTAATCTGGAGTCACTTCAGAACAATAACTGATTCACATCACAGAACTGAATTTCATCATTTCCTTTGTCTGCGTCAGCTTCACATATGATTGAAAAGTGTGTGTCAGGTAGGCGCATCTGTCAAACGTTATTTAAATGTTCTTCCATTTTTCTGTTCCAGTTTGCTGACTGACCAAACAAAACAGCCCTGTGACAACAGCATGATACAGTGATGGTAACATGATGTTACTTTAAAATATACATCATGATACTGAGTGATTACCAGATTCACACACCATGACATTTACTGCTGAATATGCTACAGAACGGCCCGTTATCATTATCATGTCCAAAGGGAAGATGATAATAATATGAATTATTCTTGTGCAAAAGTGAAAGAAAATAAAAAGGAAGGTTTATCCAGACACACACACAGACACACACACACACAGACACACACACACACACACACACAGAGACACACACTTACTGAAGAGTTTCTCTTTGTCTCTATTTTATAAATTAATTTTTAAACTGATGTGACAGTCGTTGAATTTGCGTTCAGTTGCAGCATCATGCAAAAAACAGAAGTTTTTATTTACTGATGTCATTGTGAAAATCTAAGCTGTACTTCATTTATTTCAAAAGCAAAAGTATTTAATAACAGAAGGATTATCATACAGCATTAAAGAAATATTCAGCTGGATCTGGAAATTGAATCTATACATGAGCTGCAGCCACTGCATGTAAAATAAATCTTTTTCATTTTCACGTGCTGTGCATTTATTTGCATTCTGTTCTTCAAACTAACATAATTACTGAGTGCACCTTTAAAAAACACAGATGACATCATATAATAAACAATCTTAATGCGACTAATACCGTTCTACATCACATCCACTTTTCCATAAAATTCTCCGTAAACTGGTTTTTCAGCCTCATCACTTCGGAAAATTTCTATTTCATATGCCAAGAAATGTGACGCTAAGGTCAAAGTTCAATTGAGCCCAGCATAAAAAATAAATAAAAAAGACTCTCCACCGAACAGAGAGGTTTTCCTGCAGGACAGAACGAACCACTGAAAACCAGACAGGGGGGAAATTCAGACAGACGTTGCAGTAATGCGAAACAGAGGTAATGCGGTCCCTTCAGCGGGACGAACCAAGTGCACAGGGACGAAGACACCAGATGGAAAATCAACACTGCGTTCTCTTCTGTCGATCGACAATTATTCACTGACTCTATAAACAATGTCAACAAAGGTGATGGAATAGCCTGACTTTAATCTTCCACATTACTGAAGTATGTTTGTGATTAAAAATGACATGAGAATCACACATTCATTTGTCTGCAGCACTGCCCTCCCCTTAAACCACTGACCTCTGCTTATATCAGAGCCAAATCATTACTGCCAAAGTAAAATGTCAAACTTTATTTCTGCCTTGTTAACTTCCACCAAAAAGCCTGATTGTAACACTGATTCTGAGCTCAATGGGCAGATATACCATCCGTCTGTATTCACGAGGGAAAACTGTTGTATTGGTTTCAAAGACAAAGAAATATGCGTCAGGTGTTCATTGCCACCAACTTGGTGTTTCTGCACGTTAAAACAGGCAAATATGAGCAGATGAAGAACCACGAAGAAGTTTTCCAAGAAAATGAGAGAGAGAAACAGAAGCAGAGATTTACATATGCAAAAGATCCAAATTCTCATATGTAATAAAATTTGGTTTGGTTTCAACAGCCGTTGTTCCTGCAGAGTAAAAAATAAGTTGCTAAACATAATGCAGTTAGTAATTAGCTGTCAGAGTCATGCATTAGTTTCCTTTAGTCTCAGGAGATATAACTGAATGAAAAATAAGCACGTTAAATGCCCAAATAGGTTTTGTGCTGTGAGATTTGAGGTTTCTCGGTGCACAGAGGCCATGCCTTCTGTTTTCTCTTAAATGCTTGCAGAGGTTTGCCAGGCAACCAGCCAAGAAAATGACTTTGTTTGACCCAACTGCCAATCAGCTGGGCTGGGCGTGTCCGTATTAAACCCTGACACTTTTTCTGCGAGCCTCATTGGCTGCAGTTGCTTTCTGTGGGCGGGGACAGGTTAAGAAACGAGGCTGTTGATGGGGAAAAGGGAAGCAGAGAGCTGGTGCAGAGCACACGAACAGCCAATAGAAGCGCAGCAGCCTAACACTGCCAAAGCATTGATTAAACTAAAGCTGATTTAATGAATTTATTTATGGGTCTGGGATTAAACGTTAATCAATAATTAGAATATAAAACTATTATGACATCTTGCTCTATAAAAAGACTTTATATGTTGCTAGGCAACTTTACAACCTGGGACAGGTTAACAGATCACAACAGAAATGCTAATCTACTGATTTTACTATTTTTCAAACCCCTGAATTTTCCCCTCTGAAGTGTGATTCACTTCCTTATAAACCACAATGAACATCCCACAATGCATTTCACCTGTTAATTCAAAGACACTGGTGCAAAAAATATAACCCTGAAATTCATTGATGCTAATTCAAAGAATAATTAAAAAATAAATTCTCTGCTGGGTTCAGCTGAGCTCTGTATTAAATTATGAACAAAAACATAAGCAACAACTCCGAGGAGTTCAGGAAAATAAAAGAGCTTTTAATTATATGACGTAATGTATCAACAACACACGCATCGATTACAGAAACGCAGTTAAGCGTGAGACACGCAGACGCAGATCTTGTTTACCATCACAAAGCGCAATCAATACATTATGAATTCTGAATATTAAACGACGGAGAGTTAAAATTATTCCACGCGTGACAACACGACGCTCGATCAATAAAAATGCCATTAAACAAGACTTCAGATAGCATCATGTTAATTGACCGAGGTCGTTAAAAGAAATTCAAATGACTTCAGGCTTAATTAGTCTTGCTTACTCTCAGGACCCGCAGGTAATGATCCAGAGGAAAGATGAAAATCTTAGCATAGCTCATCAACTCTTCTCAAACTCACCAGACTGCAGACAGAGACTTTCACATTTGTTATAACCACCAAGGTGGAGGTTTATACACAAAGGAGGCAGTTAAACCGACATTTGCTAATCAGACATATTAGAACAACTTTTCTTCATAATGGAATTATAAAGAATTTAACGATTCAGATTCCGTCTTGTTATTCTGGTTTGCTATATGTTATATATATAGCAATATATATATGTTATATATTATATGTTTTTGAGCACAACTGCATGGACTAATGCAACAGGAAATGTTCTGCATTTATTGTTTTTGCATTTATTCTGGCCCGGCCTTTTTACGTCCTTTCAACTGAAAGGTTTGCGACTCAGCGACAATAACATTATTTTTATAATGTGGCTTTTCCTCATAAAGAATTCATTGGAACCTGTGCTCTTATTATGTCTGAAAACCGCAAGGGAAAATGTTTGCTTATTACTTAATAAATGTTTCCACCTTCGTAATGTGACAGCACTGGGGAACTGGTGAGTTGTTTTAACCTGCCTCAACATAAATTCATTTGCAGCTCTCCAGCGAGGTGAGAGAGCTCATTATGGGACTTCCTGTCTCCTCTGGACGCTTCCCTTCACATTTCCTGGTCTTTTGTTGTCTTGGAAAATACACTGCAGACCTGAGACGCTGCTCAAACACGTTCAAGCTTTTAGAAACAATTACACACCTAAAATACACATTTAGAACTCATTTAAAGCAATCATCTACAATTATAGAGGCCGGCAAAAAGTCAGCCGGCACATTTGAGAAAAACATGCTTTTAAAATCACCCCCAAAAAAAATATGAGCCCTGATCTATGACACCTTCAACATCATGACACCTTCATCATCATCAAGAATAAAGCTTATTGCTCTAAATGTTTACCTATAGCCTAACAAACAAATGTAACTGGGACAATTTATACAATTATATGCAGTTTAACTGCAGTGCAATACAGACTTAAGGCGCACAAACACACACACAAGTCTGTCCTGCTTTTAAACTCATTTTTCTGCAGCCATGATAAAAAGTGTTAGGCATGAAAATCATGGCATTTTCTGCGGCCTGATCCATTGCTGATTCAGCGGAAGGCTGGGAGGACGCAGCGGGAATGATATGGAAAGGCATAATTATAATTCACCCCTCCACCGTGCAGGAAATTGCTGAACCAAAATTGTTTAGCATTTCTGTGCAACACAAACCCACCACCTCTGAGACACTATGACCGAGCTCTCATTTGCATACAAAGAGTAAACACAGTTCTCTATTTAATAACTAATGGAATTTGCAAACATCAATTATTCATACTGGCTGCCAGAAGGCTAGAATATTGTAGGTGGTTACTAAGGCGTTGCTATGGCTTTGCTATGAGATTCTGTACTATGGTTATACTAAAATTTAAGTAACCACAAGCAGCATTAGTTATAGTTAGTAACTGTAATAGTCAAGCATTTATTTGTGAACGTGTCTGTGAAAACCCAGCTAATGTCATGTTATGTGATTTACAGTTTTCTACATAAAAACCATCCCACATAACGTAAAGATCATTCTGTGAAAATATAACCTTAATATCTTTAATACTGACTGAAAAATTACAAAGATTAAAATCACCATGAAATTAATAATTGAAATCAAACTTTGATTGTCTCAATCTCATAATTAGATTATTAGATTTTGTCTGGATTTCACAGAGAGGGTCACATTTTTGCTATATATATATATATATATATGTGCTTCAGAAAAACAACTAGGTGAATAAGCCAAAAAAGACAAAAGCAAATAAGAATATTTTACAAAGGAATAAAGTGATTCAATCAATACAAATCCCATCACACATACACCTCAACATTCATCTGAATCAACATGTGGCTTCCATCCTAAATTCAGCCCCATAACCGACCCTTGAGTCTAGGTAAAGCAAACAGGAAGTGACTGGGTTAAGATTACGGCTGCCTGGAGTTTCCACAGGGCCTCCTGCTGAGGTACATGTTCTCAGTTACTTTTGTTTGTCATTAACCCGTTAAACCCCTCATGAGAGGCCTTTGAGGAAAGTGTCACATGCCCCAGGGGACCATTTTGTTGAGAACAATGATCCTAAAGGAGTTACACACCATTGCAGTGGGTCCCTGTCACAAGAGCCGAGACACTTACAGATTCTTAACGCTCCCAATCAAAACAGAAATAATCCGCTGATGTGCAAGGAAGCTCTGCCTTTTGTATCAAAGCTGTGAGTGATCAACACTGACATGCATTCACTTAAAAAAAATCAGAGCGTTGAGTAAGAAATTGGAGCTGTCGAAATAAAGCCTTTGATTGTCAAATCGAATCCTAGTTTGTTTCCTTTAGTTGTCTGGGACTTTAGTACTGTAACAATGATTTTCAAAAACACTGTGATTGCAAAAGCTCTGTAACTTTAAACCAAGATTCCAAACTACCTGCCAGCTCAACCTGATGCGTGTAATTCCTTCAGCGAATCTTGTGCCAACACAAGACAGAGAGAGTGCGGATACAGTTAAAGATTTTAGTAGATTCCCCATGAAACAAATGTTGAAACATTCTCGCCAAATACAGGAAGGGTTCCTACCAGACGAAGCCAGATTCAAAGAGAACAAAGGCAAAATATTTACACTTTCAAACAAAAACTTTCCACACTCCACTCAGGATGATTTATGTCAACAAAAATCCCCTTAACGATCAAATCGTTTGACAGTAAAAACCAGAACGTAAACGTTTTTGTTACAGCCAAACGAAAAAAGCCAAACGAACCTAATGGCTCTGACATAATTCAAGAGAGGCTTCTAAAACATTCACGAAGTTCAAAGTGGAAGTGGAGCTGTATATCATTACTCAGCATCTACAGACGTGTTTGATCTCTCAGCTGGTGGAGATCTTGAGTCTGACCCACGATGCCCTCATCCTGTCAGCTAGCAAACGCTCCGTCACGGTTGCTGAGTTCAGCTGCCTCTGTGAAACATGAGGGACTTGGACGGAACACACAAAGATGAGTGTCCTCATGTGGTTCTGCTAACAGAGCGTTCTCTGTCTTCACCTCCAATCCCATTTGGTCTAAATTCCTGATCTCATGCCAAGATCCACCTCTCCATGAGAAACCACTGAAGAAATCGCCGAAACCAAACACAAGACGAGAGCTCGTCCTTCTACCTGCAGTCAAATGACAGACCGTTATTGCAAATCTTCTATTGTTAACCAAACACAAACGTTTCTTGTAAACCTTTCTCAACATGTTGGATTTTCTCAACTGTTTCAATATTGTAAATGACTTGTGATTGCACTTTTAACTAAATTATTCACAAGAACCAATCAAATTATGCTATCAAAAAGATGATTATTTTCGGGGTTGACTGAGGTGGTATTTGAAAATGGCTTTATTATATATTTCATATTGAAGTACCAAGCTGTTATGTTGCCTGGCAACCACAAACAGCCAACAGGTAAATAATTGTATTACTTGCCTAGAGAACCGTTTAGTCTGATAAATAATAAATATGTTTGTAACATGAATTGTCTCTCATGGCTTATTGCATTATTCTGTATTTAATCATTGTGGTTTTCATAAATTGAGGAACATAATTTAATTTAACCTCCATGTTTGTTACATTTTCAGATCTAAACAAATAAATCCTTCAAATACTAAAATATTAGAACATGAAAAGATATTACAGATAAACATAAAAACCTTAAAAAATTAAATAGAAACAATCAAATATTGCAAAATTATGAAGAGAAAAAGCAATTTATCTTTTAAATTAACTTTTTAAAATTAAAACGGTTTAATCAAACAGGTTCCTGTAATCTTTCTTTATATATAAGGTCTCTATATGTTTCTCTATATGTATAAGTCTATATGTCTCTCTATATACACCCTGGGAGGGGGGTTGGAAAAGAGAGAGACAGAAAGAGAGATGGAGGGGGGATGCAAGGTCCTTATTATACAGCATGCAACACATTATACAGACTCTTTTGCTTCCAGTACAAATCTATTATTATTAAAAAGAGAAAAATAAATGCTAGATATAAAAATGCTAAAAACAATAATAATTGTAAAAATGCTAAATATAAAAATGCTAAAAATAACTGCTCTATCAAATATAATTTATCACATGACATTAATGAGGGTTAAAGCAACAGAATTGTGTATATTTTTAAAGCCTAAATTCAAAGTCTTTTGTACAAACATGCAGGTAGCACAGTTACATGGAGTTAAGAATAAGACATGTATTTCAGGGCTCTGGTGATGTATTTGTGTTTAAATCTCAGCTGGTTTTAATCCAGAGGCCGGTCTTTGAGCAGGTGAACTCAGCCTAAAACTTTCCCACGATCCCTCTGCAAATCCTGTGTCCTGAACTCTCGCTAGACCGCTGCCATCTGGCCCCACTGTGTTCTCTACGGGAGGGCAAGCGTCAGCTGCACGGCCAAATTCAGCGTTCCACCACAACCCCCACTGAAAGACAAACACCCACCCAGCGGCCACATCCACCTGATGGCCACCATCTTCTTTGCCCAATGCATGTATGTAGTAACCTGATAATCGTGACACTTTTAAATAGTTGTAGAGAAAAACTCTAGAAAGTTACAAGCTAAAAAATTCAGTCAAGCACGAATTCCAAACAAACCACAATGAAGACCGATTACATAAGTATGACCCCCACACAACAAAAGACCCTGACTTCACAATATAAACCTTGACCTTTGGCCCTTTCCAGGGTGATCCCTCATCAAACATGAGGCAAAGGACAAAAAAATACCCCCATCCCCTCGCAACCACTCCCAGACACAAGCCTCACCCCAAATAGTTACCCCGAAATAAGATTTTGAGTGACAAAACCTCTTCCTCTTGACAAACACTCCCCAGCACACACACACACTTTTCGCTCTTCGTCTATACTGCCGTGTGCTGCCATTTGATTACAGTCAGAAAGAAAAAAACGTCTGGCCAGCGAAGAGAGCGCCCTGGACCGGCCGCTCTTAAAAAGCGTGACATTTCCTTGTTGGGAGCATGAGAACCGATTCTTCACAATAGCGGGGTCTTCATGCCCGGCCAGTAACCATGGAAGCAGATGCGGTGGCTCTCCCCTGCCCCTTACCTCCCAGCGGCCGCGGGCTGCTCCGTGCTCAAAGAGGGTCCGCCTCAATTTCGCTTCATCCTGACCATACTTGCGTTCCCTTCAAAGGCAGCTATTCAGCAGGTCATTGGTCTAGACTGGTTTGCACGGTCCAGAGAGCAGCCCTGATATAACCCTTGCTCTCTGCCGTGGAACTGCAGACTGCTGGAAACACCCGGGACGTGGAGTTGAAAAGAAGCCCATCCGATTTTGCCATTGTGCCTTTTCATTCATCGATCGAATGCATATCGAACCTTCTGTCGGTGCGTGTGAAACAGATAGCTTAGCCAGCATTTCTTCCGCTCTGGTCAGACTTGACTGCTTCCCATGTCTGATTATATTTAATATTCCGACATTTTACTACACTGCCTTAAGATTTCAGAAATGTATTGTAGTCATTTTTAAATAATCACATTTTTAAATCATTTGTTTTTCTCCACCCTTCATATCAGTAATGAGGCAGTTAACAAAAACAGCAAGAAAAATAAATGAGGTAAGAGTGAAATTAAAGATTTAAAGCTGATCAACATCCCTGTTTTTTAAATGACACTTTAATAACATCACATCTGATAATGATGTTTTTACTGTGAAAGACTTCAAAGAATAAAAAGAAAGAATAAAGTTATTCTTTATTTTGGGAAAAAAATGTATTTGAATTGAACCTTACAGATGCATTTGGTCTAATAATTAGTAAATGGACTAATAATTAATTTTAAAATGACCATTTTGGTGTCATAATATTAAACAATACAAACAACAGTGCAAAGGCAATTAAAAAAATATTTAATATTGTATATATTATATATTAATAATTTCTATGAAATAATAAAATAAAATGTCTAATATTGTTATATCTATATATGTTTCTTTCAATACAAATAAATAAAAATATTATTTCCAAATATGGCTTATTGTTATTGTGTATTGTTTAAATATTGTTCATGTAAGATATTTCACAATCAAAATTAAACAAACATTCATAATGTCATTCAGTTAATTTTAGGATGTATTTCAGCTTAAATATCTGGAAATGGCCGGCAGTGAAATGTGCAGTTTTCAGCAGAGATCAGCGTCTCTCTCTTCTTATTCAAATGACACAGAGACTCGCCGTCCATCTGACACACAGGACGAACAAAACCAGCAAATTCAAAGGCAAAGAAAGGAAAGAGATCAGCCAAGTGAAGGACAATGTCACTGTTGTCAGGACGCAGATAACCAGTGATGTGAAAACAGAGAAGAAGAAAGTGACATCACAATAAAGAGCACCAGAATTTATGCAACTCTCAGATATGAGCAAAATTGCATTATTAACGTGTTCTTGTAAATAACACCTAAATCCTCCTCAGTTATTATTTCTTAACTGACTGGAAACTATTTGCCAATGTAGACACACTGTGTCTGGTTTAATAAGGATTAGAAAGCATTTTATTCTCTGTATGTTCTTGCAAATCTCTTTACTTGAGACAGATTTGCAAATATTGTAAAGTGTTAACCTGAGTAGCTACAATAAAAGCAATATTTATTTATATAAATGTGAAGGTATTTTCTTTAAAAAATTCAATATTTGTATTTCAAAATTTTGCTATTAAAAAAATTGACATTTTAGTCTAGATTGAAATACTTATTTAATAATACAATTATACATTATTTTAAACAGTACAATATGTAAAAATGGTCAATTACAAACTTAACACATTTTATTATTTCATTAAAATATTAATATTACATTACACTATAATTAAATGTATTTTAATGATTCAATTGTTAAAGGAAAAATTAAGTAACAAAAAATATATAAATAGCAACTATTATTGGAACACATTTAAAGAATTTCACAAAATTTAACAGACCTCATTTTTAAAACTAACAACCACACAAGCATTTCCTCAATTCAAAAATAACTGTTCATGTTTTCTGCAAAGCAAAAATGAGGCAAAGGAGCCGAATAGTTTTTTTTTTCATTTTTGCTTTTTTTTTCATTGTTTTTTAGTCATTTATCTATTTATTTTCTCTTTAACATTTCCATTTAAATACCTGTGACGATATTAATTATAATATGGAAATACTATGAAGATGAAGGTTAGACTACAGAAGGCTAAAGAATGCAGATTTCTGCTGGTTTGTGAGATATAAATGGGCTGATCAGACAGACCACATGCAGGGATCCACCTGGGTGGGAAGAACAGCAGAAAACACACTCAGACAGCATGAAGAGAGTTTAATCTTCTCCAGAGAACCACTGGACCACACCAACACACACACACAC
>JAZGTK010002933.1:0-29343 GCA_036877625.1 Ambastaia sidthimunki | reverse complement strand
TTTTTCCCTCTTTCTATCATTTAACGCTCCATTGCAGTAGCCCGTCTGAAGCAGTGAGGTTTTCCTGAAGTGCGTGGTCTACCACACTCGCTCCTGACCTGTGGCCTTCAGCCGCTTCCATGGCACCAGTGGTTCAACCTGCCGGATTCTATCTATCTTTAGCGCTAGAAAACAACAGATCATAATTTCCTAAAGGAGGGAGGTAAGAGAAGTGGAAAAGTAGAGGAATGGATGGCTAGACAATAGAGAAAGATCACACCTACTGCCCACAAAACTGCTTTTAGGAAAAAATGTGTGCAAACAAATTTCCTATCTAAATCCAAATAAACAATACTGTGGCCATTTCGTTTTGGCATTTAAGGACTGGGAGGGCAGGACATTAACGTTAAATACTGGAGTGCTTATTCCTCAGCTGTCTGTCTGACTAAACACAAGTTTTCAGTCCCTGGTGTTAATCTTGGGCCCCACGGGGCATCTGCTGCAGTAGTGCGTAAACAAAACAAAAACAAACATACGAAAAAGAAATTAAGCAGTCATTTTGTTTTCCTACAGTTTGAAACCATCCAACAATAATAATAACAACAATAACGACAATAATAATATTAATAATGCTTCAAAGATGCAGGAAATTATTGCCTAAGGCATGATTCTATACAATATTTTCAGTACATACTTCGTAAGTGTTTGAGGAAAACAATCCTTGTTTCTGCTACTTGTTCCAAAGGAATATACAGCTTGATTACTTTAGTTTTGTGTCCTTTTTGCTGTTTTTTATTTTCACATTTTCAACCAATAGAATTCGTCTCGTTTTTCTTCTTTTTTTACAGCTTTAGTTCATTGGCAATTTTAGAGGCGATGTTCTTGAAAGCGATGGATGTTCCTGATATCCGCTTGAAACGCACGCCGTTTAGCGAGAGGCGGGGCAACTTGCACACTTCCATTTCCCATTGGACCAAGCTCTCGGCGTGCCCGTCGCCATGGACGCAGAGAAGCAGGAAGCGTTCGCGTTGCTCGTAATCGCAGTTGTTGGCATCCAGGACCTTGCGGATCTCACGCATCATCTCCGTGGGCTCCATGGAGGAGGTGGTCTTCATGCTCCAGGTGAAACGTAGCGAGCGCGGTTTGGCGTCTTTATGTTCTTCCTTCTGATCCCCAGACACATTACGACTGTTGAAGAGAAGGTAGAACGTTCAGGGCGATATATGACCATGTGTGTTTGTGTTTATACATGCTAGTGTGGACATGATAACACACTGATGATCACACATGATTGTGAATAAATCAAAACCAGAATTGTATCAAACCAGACTTGTACAAATGTTGTGGACATTAAACAAACTGTTGACTGTAAACGAACATTAACACAACTAGCTTTTATAATAAACAATAACTTTTTCAGTGTTTGTTTTGCATCATGCGGTAAACAACTCTGTGAATCTGACATGCAGTAACCTTAGAAACAACCATGCAGAGATACAGAAATAGTGCAAATGTAAGTATGCAAATATATCAATTAAAACCTTTTTAAATGGACAGTGCCTCTCCAGGTACAAAGAACTCGAGGTACAATGAGGTATGATTTTGAAAAGTGATTTTAAAACTGATAAATCTTAAACGGTTTAAACCATGACATGGTGTTCTGGGTGGTTGCTAGTTTGTTTCTTATCTAGTCAAGTCAAAAGCACTCATTTCCAAGTCTTTAGATACAAGGTTATGGTGTTTTCTACCTTTGTGTATAAGCAGAAGCAATTCTTTCCATGATTACCACAAATAATCATGTTGTCTTTCCTTTTCTTGCCACAAGGAGGCAGAGCAAATGAGCTAGCATAAACAATTTAAACAACTGAGCTAAGGTAAACAAATGATTACTAATGATGTCATCTGAAAGTCATATATGACAGAATTTTCATTTTTGGTTAACTGTTAATGTAAAATGAATCTTAACATCAGGACTCATCCGTACTAAAATGTGTTATGCAAACAAGTGCACGTCTAATCCAGACACATACAGCCAAAAAAGAGATGTTGAGAAGTGACAGCTATCAAAGAATGTAAAAGCGTGTAAAATCAAAACTGTAAAACCAAATGTCCCACCTTGAATCCTCATACCTTCCATTTCTATCGCATTCTGCCGGCACTCTTAAAAAAACCAGGATGAAAGAGAGAAAAACAGTTTAGAGGCAATGAAACCTGAGATTTAATTGATCAAGGATGAAAAGATGAGAAAAAAAAGCATTTTAGACATCCTGGGAAAAAATGAAGATACAGAACAAATCAATGTTAGAGAAAACAGCACCAGAACAGAATTTCTACTTCCTTTAAAGCGACAAGGCTGTGAGTTCGATTCCCAAGGGACACGTACTGGAAAAATGTAACACTAAAAACGCTGTAAGTCGCTGTGGATAAAAGTGTGTGTCAAATGCATAAATGTCAAGAATTTGGAGTGATGAAACCAGAGAGGACAGACACCTTCCTGTATCCCACAATTCAACTTCCTGTTCTAAACAGATTCCATTTAGTTGACACAACTGAGGGTCATCTGGCTTGTCAAAGGAAAAACAAGATTTAAGAGAGAGGACATGTTCTCATAACATGTACATGAAGAGAAAATTATGCATTTTATGACAATAATAATACATAATTATATAAGATTTAATGTACAGTTAGTCAGACATTTAAGTCACTTCAGAGAGCTGTGTAATAAAACACAAATATTAAACACAGATCTATTTCATTGTAACGGTTGTTCTTCATTCTACACACTACAACATTAAGGACCGGCCATGCATTGGTGTGGACAGTTTGCTGACGGCACAGGAAAAAGTGAGAGGTGGACATTAGCAGGTAGATGCGGGAAGTGCTTTAATGTTGCAGCATTTAAACTCCAACTGCCTTTCACATGAACCAGCATCTACTGTGAAAGCATCTTAAAGAAATTTTGTCTTCAAACCTCTGAATGGAATATTACAGGTTAAACAGAACTTCTAATACAAGTGGCAGTGGTGCTGTCTCCTTGGAAATAAGGCTCTTGGGAAAAAAGTTTAGACTGAAGACAATTGTTGCCTTTAAGGAACACTTTTCTTTACGAGTTTTCCGATCAACTTCAAACTGATTTTATCAACACAGGCGTTGGGGCTGCGAGAATCCTGCTGGAGAAAGAAGGAGAGTTCTACAGGAATCCTACAGGAAAGTTCTGGAGCATGAGGGCTGGAACAGGACGGGAGGGGTCGTCGCAATAGACAATCTTGGTACCTTCACTCCAGAAATGCTGCACAGAGCCCGTTTCAATCCCCACATCTGTCAGCAGCTAAATTAAGAGCCCAATAGGGTGGCCTGAATTACACAAGAGCAAGTTTGTTAACTTGTCGCAGTAGATGCACTAATGCAATTATTTCCTTATCGTCGTAGCAGATTAATAGTTAAAGATGAATCCTGGAGTAAAATAACAGCACAAGTTAATAACTACACGTGTTGGTGAACCTTGGAGTCACGCCTCAAAAAACGAGAAAAATTATTAATGCGAAATAAAGTGTCAATAAAAAATAATTTGCGTTCATGTTTTAAGTGAGATTTTTTAATTTTTATATATTTTCCTTTCGAGTTTGTGGAGAAATGTGGCCTGGCCATATTTTTATGAGAGTCATTCATATATAAAACTGAAACAAAAAATAAATGAAACAGTAACAACAGACCTTTATATAGTGATCAAACAAACGTTCTCACCACTTCACACTGTAAATTACACTGACAACATCTACCAACCTTCCTCAAAGACGAAAACTGATGTCTCTAATGTTTAAAACTGTAAGGAGAATAGTTAATCTATGGTTGTGCTCAGTTGTAGGCTGTGTGCGCTCATGCATGGTTGATTAGTAATGTCTGGTCAAGTTCTGCTCATTACAGAAAACTCATCAGAAGTCTCAGGCATGCTCAATCGCAGTCAGAGTAAGACAAAAGTGTCCAAAGGTGAGTGACAGGCAATTAAAACGTCTTGACGCTAGGGTTTGAGTTACATTTTTAGATTTCAGGTAAAATGGTCTAATGTTATGATTAACCGAACGGAGCCAATTCCGGTTCCTACCTTTTGGCAAACCTGAACGACATGTTTCTACAAAACAAGCAGAGAACAGAGACATGGATCAACGTCTAGAGCAGATCGTCTCTTTTTGGCAATTTGATGCCACTGAACTTTCAAGCATCTAAGTGACACTGTTGAGTTACTCTCACAAAACCTGTCAAGAACAAGCAGGTAAAATAATTAACTTAATTAAAAAAAACTTAATTTAAAAAAGTTTTAAAGTAAAATGCCTAAATTTAATGCCTAAAAATAGCTTTGTATTTACAAGAATTGGAAGGAAATACTTAAATTTGTCAAGAGAATCTCAGAAAATATATTTTCTGTAAAGCAGAAACAAGGCAAACTTGTCAAAAGCTCTTTAGAAATCAACCAGAATTTTTTTAAGGGGTTGTGATGAAATGTGACCGGACATTTTTAACCTGATCTGCAAAAGTCACATAATTAAGATCTAAAGAAAGTAAGTGCAGTGTGGTGCCTCTGGTGGAGTATTAACATCTTGGACTGAAAAGGTTTTGGTCTGTATTGACAGTGTGGGGTGTTTATTTACCTGCGCGTGAGCTTGGATGTTAGTTTTGTGAAGAGGTTTGTCGAGCCGCGGCTTCGAGACTGCGAGAGGGGCGTGGCGTCATGTGACAGGGTCGGGGAGGCAGGAGGTCCGTTGTAAGTGGCCGTGCGTCTCTCCCTCAGCTGCCCTCCGTGAAAGGTGCTGCGACTCAGCGTGCCTCGTGGGAAGCGCAGGCGGTCCGGGGGCGTGGCGCTGCTGATGCTGTGGGTGGAGGAACCAGGGTTCCTCTGACCTGTCTGAGTCGTGCTCGCACTGAGGAGCAACACAGAACAATTAGTTACAATAGTTACTCTTAAAAGGCCCTATAAACAAATTCAGACAATGGCTTGGAACTAACTTTATATTTCTAAGACATTTTTGCAGTAACTTTAAACAAACTGGTCCCATTTTTAGCGACAGTTCCTTCTTAAGTTCACACAGGTGTCCCAGCAGAAAAACCACAGGTGCAGATCGAATCATTAACCAGAAGTGTTCGAATATTTCATCTTACACGTATTTTGTGCTGGTGGGAACTTTCCTTAATTGTTTCCTTAAATTCCTAAATATTTTGTTATTCAGTGCAGTCACAAAACTTGGTTAAGCAGCTTATATTAGACATAAGCTCAGGGCTTAGTTCAGCATGGTTTAGTTTTATCACTTACCTACAGTTAACGCTAATTCTGCTGTTCTTCTTTGTTTATATTCAAAAAGATTTAATCTTTCTTTGATATATATACATATATATATATATATATTGTTTAATTTTGCATACCAGTTAAAAAAAAAATCAAACATTTAAACAGTGAAAGAATTCCTCCGATAGTCAGTTTACTAGGTTAGTAAAGTTTATGTCCTATGTTAGTAGGATTTATTAGACACAAAAGGACGTTAGTCATGGTTTGGGCGGGAAAATGCAGGAAATCCTTGAATGTTAAAATAGAAGCTTCTCGCCAGGTCGTCCTAGATTGAGACACTAGAAGTTTGTGGGTGGGGCCCAGCGGGATCAGAAGAGGGTAGCAGAAGATCTGAGACGCAGACAGCAGGAAAGGTCAGAGGTTGTTAAAGCAAGGGACTCGGGGCGATGGAGAGAAACACTAAGATTAGAGACAGACGCTACACTCGTCTTTACTTCGGCCTGAAGAGGTCAGAGGTGCCGTCGTTGGCCGGCAGGGCAGCACGGCAGGTGTGTCCAGAGGCCGACAGGGATGTGGCCTTTTGGTGGCGCAGTCGGACCGAGGCGGACGAGGCGGCGAAAGCCACGGTATACGTCGTCGGACTTGTGCTGACGCACCCTGACATTTCGCTCAGGCTGGCCAATGACAGACGGGCAAATAAACAGCATCGGCATGCATCAGTCAAACTTTGTTTATATTATCAAAGCAGAGCAAATGAATTGAAAATCGTGAACAGAGAAAACAGCAAAGAATACAGAGAGAGTAAAAGAGGAAAGAGATCGATGACTCAGCGCCAAATAAATAAAATCCCTTGTGAAAAATCATTTWWATTATCTWGCCCATCGTGCAGGTTACTCCCAAACCAGTCTAATTATACAGGGCTTGCTAATGAMCGATCAGTCCACTAGTCATCTAGGCAACTTACTAGCTAGTCAAGCTAGTTTTGGAAACCCTAATGTGGGATGCAGGTCATGGTCTCTCTTGTCCCTTGTGGTCTGCATGGCAAAGCCAAGAGTTTAATTATGGCAGACTGGCACAGCAGGGCTCCTCTATTGTACGAGATGTTATTGCCGAGAATCAGCAAACAGTGGCTCTTTGTGAGTCAATTCACATATCCCAAATAAATCTGGAAGGCTCATTCAGATCGTATCCTGGTATGCCGTGTCAAATTCTCCATGTATACATCCTCAGATACTACACCCAAATTCCGAGCACTCCAGGGATGGAGTCTGCATAGCTAATTTTTAAAAGTTTCTGATTATGTGAGCTTTAAAAGTCATGTCCTCCAAACCACTGGTAATAGAAGGTGGGTTAAGGTCACAACCTTTGACCTGGAGTTTTCTCACCTGTTCTCTTTGCCGTTCTGGATAACCGAGTGGCGGTCGGCCGCGTTTCTCTCGCTGCACACGTACGTGTTTCTTCTGGTCATACCGCTGGACACAGAATTGCTCTGGAGAAACACAAATCATTATATCAGAAATCTCGCCTCAATGTGTGGATACGTTGTAGAACGCTACAACAGAATCTTGCTCTCTTTCATTTAAAAATGACATTCCTAAAGATTCTTGGGAGTTGCTTGCTTACCCCAGGGGCACCGGTTCCCTTTTTCCGGTCAGGAATGTCGGCCTTGTTTGGGTTGTTGGCGTTGCCCAGCACAGGGCTTGGAGGGCCCATGCCGCGGCTTCCGGACGTGCTGGACTTGCGCACCGGAGCACTGCCCTCCTCTTTATGGTCGCTCTCTGCAGAAGTGGTCTGACTTCTTTTGGGATATCCCACTGAGGGAATGGCCGGACCAGCTGTGGAAAAAAAACAACAAAGAACTGAAATTATAATGGCATGAGGCCTCGCGAAAGCCACTGAGTGAGGATCAAAAAGCTGTTTACCCTGGTCACTATAACGACGCTGCTTCTGATTGGAGGAGATACTCCTTTGGACTTTGAGGTGGGATGGTGACTGGCCATTGTTGTGCTCGCTGTTGGGTCTGGCTTTGGCCAGAGACAGATTACTGCTGGAGCTGGAATCACTCACCTCCAACTGTGGCCAGACAAAAGAAACTGTAAAATTCTGCCATCAAACAAAGTCTTTCTGTCCACATTTGTGTGTCTGAGGCAAAGCTGATCTCCAGCAAACGCAGGATTAGTGCGCAAGGTGGAAAGCAGCAATTGTACTTGACTAATACCACTTGATGTTACAAGTGTAAAACATCCAGAGTTAGGTGTCAGATTATGTTTTGGCTAAATTTTAGTCCACACTAACATATTTCCTCACAAATGTAACTAATCTATATGCTAATTTCAAGTTATGCTCCAACATATCTTATTTATTTTTTTAAACAAAGCTTTTTCTGCAAAATTACATACACTGAATTCAAGGTGTACATTTGATCAAGGTGTATCAATTTTATCAAATTCTCTACTAACAGAGTTACAGACACACTGTAGACGACTGTTGCCTTGTTAACAAGACATTGTTTCCTGCCAGACTGACAGAAACCTGCACTGTACCCAGTAATTATGCAAAAGCCAACCAATCAAATAACAACCTAACAGTCTAACAGCCAATAAAAAAGCCAGCTGCATCAGATGTGTCATGTCAGGCTGCTCACCTCTGTGGACTTCCTGCCTAAGAGGAGGTATGTGGCTGTGATTTCATCATATCTCATCCTGGTTAGAGACTCGTGGATCTCCTCTCGTGAGTAACCCATTCCCACCATGATATCTGCCATGACAAACCATCCCACAGGTTATAAAAACAAGTCAATGTTTGGATATCACGGTTATCAGGTTATGTGTAAAGCCAATATACAGAGTCTGTTTTTAAACAGCCATTATAGAATGACCTTGGGACCAGTCCTGATAAAAGTTTGATGAAGTATTTGAATGATAATCCAAATAGTTTTGGGTGCCACTGTAAACAATATACACATATATGATATACGATATGATATATGATACAATATATATGATACTCTATATATATATACACAAGTCAATGTTTGGATATCACGTTATATCACGTTATATATATATAGTTATATATATATATATATATATATGTAGGTACTTTAGAACTTTATACATTAGAGGTAAAGAAGTGGACACAATATAATAATCAACATGAGTAAATTTAATAAATTAATAATAAATAAAAATGATGCTAGCATTTCGGTGGTAGCCGACAAAGCTCATTTGAGCGTATAATTTTTATTCGCTTCAAATGACAATCACGATGCCAGTTTCTCGTGTTAAACTAAATGTGACTCTTTCACTAGCAGTAAATGCTGTTAGGAACATAAAACTGGAGTTCAGATCAATAGAGGGTTTGAAAGCCAGACAGCCCTGCAGTGCCAATGAGAGAAACGGCTCCAGTCTGACATCATCGAACCCTGGACTCAAACCCAGAGATGATGCCCGGAGGCGAGTTCACCACTGTCAGCATCACGTTGAACAAAGCATGCCGAGCTAATGGCGTCTGCGCAAGCTGAGCAAAAAGCATTCAGCAGCACACACACGGCTACATACACACACTTGAGGGTTTACATAGGACATCTGGCAACGCAGTTAAGCCAAAACATCTCTGGTTTTCCCCTAAAGGTGCTTTTAAAACAAAGCATGGGCTTCACCTTACAAACCCTAATAAAACAATTTAAGAATCCATACATTTAAAAGTTCTACATTTAGATTCTGGTCATAAACAAAAACAGACTTTAGTTAAATGGTTGTCTTTGGTTCAGCAACAAAATAAAGCAGCAAGAAGCAGTTACACACATAAATACTTCTGTATAGCTTATTCAGTTTTTGTTGTGTCTAAAAAACCATGTTTCAATGGGAAGTTTCAGTTTTGAAAGATAGAGTTCTGTTTTTTATTCAAAACAATTGTGTGGAAATTGTGGTAAGGTATCATGTGATCATGTGACCCTGAAAAAAACCCAGCTACAACTTCTGACTTTGCCACATGGTGGTTTATATTAAAAACCTGTGACAACAACCTGATGTACCAAAAACCAAAGATTCTTTTTATTGTCTGCGTGTTGCATGAAAGACTAACATCAACAGGGTGTTGCAATTTTAACATAACAGAGACAATGAAACATTTATTATAATTGTATTTTTATTTAATGTTGCCTTTCATATTTTATTAAAAAGACCAAACAATACACACCAGACGCCTTGCAGTACCGTGCACAGCCCCTAGGGGTCGTGACCCTCCAGTTAAAGCATTAGGTTCCTTTTCTACAATGAACAGACAAAACAACACACTGATTTCTTACCGATTCTCTTCTGGTCTGAGATGTCCAGTTCCGGCTCCACGAAGGGTTTGAGCTCGTCCTCCTCACAGCCTGCGTTGATCCATCGATCCTTCATGATTTGCTGAAACACAAAGACACACACAGACACACACAGACACACAAAAAAGGCCTGTTTAAGACTCTGCTGAAGTGCTGGATCATGAATATTCATGGCTTAAAGTGAAGCAACTTAAGTTTATTAGTGGGAAGACGATGACAGAAAAAATGTTCCCTGAATGTAGGTTTTGTTTTTTGGATGCAATTTGTGTTTTCTGCAGTCACACTACAATACATACCTGTGCAAAGTAAAATGCTCAGATTATAAACATCAATGCAGAGCCTGAAATATACATTGCCTCTGAGAAATCGTACCTATATACTGTTTTCTTTCATCTATCTTTTGCACTTATTGTTTTGTATGTCATTTCATCTTCATAGCATGCAAATGGAATAAACTGGCCAATAAGAAATCTCAACTCGGATGGTGTGGCGTGTGAGGGGCGTGGCTTAAATCTTCAATAATTTAACAGCAACAGTCTCCCTGTAAGGGCCGAATAAAACTCAGACTTGTGCGTGATGGCGCCAAAGAAATCAACAACAAATCTGCATCTACAGCCCCCTAAGACTGGGTACGGTTCCCCTGAGCTCTGGGTTCTGCATGCTGAAAACAGGGCGTGTGCACAATAAGCTTCTGTCTAATTAAGCTCATGTTTAATTAATGAGGGCAGAGTTTGCGTGCTGTGATGAAAGTGTGCACTCAGGGCAAAAACTGCCTCAGAAGAGGATGACAAATGCTTGTTTTTCTGGGAAACAGGAGAGAGAGAGATCAGGAGAGAGTCACAAATCAAGGTGTGTTTAAAGCACGTTCCCTCACCTCGAGTGTGCCTCGCTTGACCGGGTTCAGCACCAGGAACCGCTTCAGAAGGTTCTCGCAGTCAGTGGACATGTAGAAGGGGATTCGATATTTGCCCCTAAGCACCCGCTCACGCAGTTCCTGTGGGGTATTTTCTGTTAGATCACTTTTATCTGTATAGATACATTTATTAAAAGTACTAACGCACAGTCGTATAATTTAACTGAACACACAACAACAAATCATATTAGAAAGAAGAATTGTTTATTGTGCTGATTATTTTTGTACAAATTTTATCTTATTGTTGTTTAAATGCAATACGAAAGTTTGCCTCTCTATCGCCATCTCTGTTTAAAACATTAAATTGCAGGTTACTTTACATATATCAAAGTAAAACAAAGCCAAACTGACATTATTCTGGAAATCCGACCCGACAGCTTAATTTATAAACTATTTATTTAAACTACCCGTTGTGAATCAGTGTAGGGTAAAGAGATCATGTTAAACACTGATATGTTAAGTACTTGGTCAACAAATTATTTCTGTTTATTTTTTAACAATAAAAGTGACGGATTGCAGCTTTAAATCTGGTAAAATGGCTGTTTTAACAAACACACCATGAATCAGGCATTTTAAACCAACCCACAGGCTTCTTTCTGTGTTTAGTTGTGTGATTCGCTCTGAAGGTTCAGAGTAATCGTGACCTTTTCGGGCCGAACACACTAACCTTTAGATTCTGTCCATCAAACGGCAGCGATCCGCTCACCAGCGTGTACAGAATCACCCCCAGACTCCACACGTCCACCTCTGGGCCGTCATATTTTTTACCTTGGAAAAGTTCAGGGGCCGCGTACGGGGGACTGCCGCAAAACGTGTCTAATTTGTTCCCAATTGTGAATTCATTACTGAACCCGAAGTCAGCGATCTTAATGTTCATATCGGCGTCCAGCAGCAGGTTTTCTGCCTGCGTGAAAGATGAAGAGAGAGTGAAAAGGTTACAGAAGGTTTTTGAAGTGGTTTCTTTTTGTGTATGCTGTGTTTGTTAATGCTAAGAGAATCAAGCAAAAATAATCCTGCTCAAATATTGCTTATTATCCACTTCAAATGCTGGTGTGTCTACAAAAATCGCTGTCCTCTGCCTGTATTTTCTTATTTTTTATTGTTTTTGGGCGTTTTGAGAAGCAGCCATAGGCTATTGGGAGTGTAGCAACCAGCCAATAACGCTGCGCAGATGTGGGAAAGGGGGCGTGGCCGTATGGCAGCATTCCCCCCCAAGAGTAGGGGCCAAGTTGAAATGTTGTGTTTACAAACCTATCCAAGCTCTAAAGAAAGAAAAATGGTTGTATTGCAATAATGAAAATCATTGAGAATAAATGAAATTGCAAACCAAAAAACCTTCAGACGCATTATAATAATAACAACATGGGGCAAAAATGCACTTGACTGAAACTAAAATGTAACAATGTTTCATGTTCTTCATGCAGAAAGGATTTCCTTTAATCCCTCTGATTTTGGGTTGAAATGCGACTCCCTTTGAGAACCACATAAGAACCTTGAATGTCCCGAGAAGCTTCTCACAGTGACCCCTCACAAACCGTCAGCCATCAGTCACACAGAGGAAAGATACAGCACGTACAACACCAGCAGCCTGATTTCCACCTGGCTTCCCTCACGCGAGTCTTCAGACAGCTTCGCTCTGATGCCGTCCTGTCTTATGCATCATTTACTGAACATCAGTCTGGAAACTGTAATGCTGTGTGTGTAATGGAGCATGGAGGAAGATCTTGAAGGGTTGTGCTTCTGTTCTGTCCTGCTGATGTTCCACAGATCTCAGACACATGCAGACTAACTGGTTCGGTTATTTAGTCTAAACCAGAATTCGACTACAAACTCCTGCAGGTCTTTCCTGTTTACACTGGCTATGAATATTTGCGTCTTTACTGTCACAGAAACTACAGGCAGCTGTTACATAAGTAACATCTCAATGTTACAAATTAACAAAGACCATAATTATTGTTTAAATCATGCTGGCCAGTTTTCATACCAGTACTTGCAATGTTATATAACACTTTTAAGATCCACAATGTGCTGACAGATTGTAAAGTGATGATAAAAGTTAGCTTTTACCTTATATGTTTTATCTAAAATGTATTTAATAGCAGATTTTTCACGGTTTGTTTGTACGCATGTTATAAAATAACACAGTGTTGTCATTGGCTGGTTCTCGGGCCAATGGGAGTTCAGAAAAGGTTTGTAGCTCAAGCACTGGTTGGGTCAGTGGCTGATGAAATATTAGTATCATATGCACTTGATAATGTCAGTGTTGGAAGAAGATAGGATGTTTTTGAGAGAGCTGATATCTTAACCTACAATTTCAGACAATGTTTGCTGGGGCATAGAAAGATGACACAAAAAGATAACCAGGATTAAAGATGACACTCAGAACTTACCTTGAGATCTCGATGAACAATGTGTTTTTGATGGCAATACTGAACTGCAGATACAATCTAAAGTAAAGAGAAAAGACAAAAAGATGGATTAGAGGGGAAGAGAAACGGAGATGATTGGACGACAGGCTGTGTCTGGGTGTATGGTGTGGTGTAACAGCCAATAAAGCACATTAACTAGCATGATCGCTTTTTTCCCAGAATGCAATTGATTGGACAAGAGAGCACATGCAGAGGAGTCTGACACATGTGCCAGGCTGCTGGATGGGGAGGGGTGGTGAAGACTGAAATGGATCTGGGTGAGAGACTGAGGGACTGCTGGATCATTTTTAGATATTTCACCCTTACAGACAGCATAAAATCTAAATTGTCCATATTAATATTCATTAAAATATTAAGTATGGCGTCACTATGAAGTCAAATCGACAAGCAAAACAAACTAATAAAAGATAAAATACTTCACAAATCTTTCATGGTATATATTTTTGTAATACAATTACCAGTTACCTGTAATGTCAGCCACGATCCATTTAATTTAAATCTCATTTTGGTCTTTTCATTTTAAACGTGGAGGATTCTCCACACTGTTTAATATTCATGCAACTGCGTCCCAAAACGTGTCCCAGGCATCAGATGTCGGGACAGATTTTTCCATTTCTTTCTCCGACTGCTGAAGGAATCTGTTTTTCTGTTCGGCTCAGTGGTGCTTCATGCTTGACCCAGATACGCTGTCTCTACAGCAGCAGAGGACGGAGGAGAACGAGGAGGGTGGGGGGGGGTGCCGAGGGGAGACCCCATCTCCATGACTACAGATGTGTGCATCAGCTGTGGGCTAACCCAACAAACCGGCCCATTAGACTGATCAGCCACAGTGGGGGGGCTGAGTAATCGCACGGAGCAAATGATGCAATTGTGTGTGACTGTTTATTACAGCCCTCTGATTGGTCAGAGGTGCTTCACTGGACACTTCACCTTTAGTATATAGTACATATACAGTGCACAAAATGTTAACACAACATCGCACGCTGCATAAAACACTGTATCCCACAATGCAATGCGCTCAACAGGAAGTAATTACAGCCTGTCACATGACTTAATTACATTACGCACTTAATGTACTGAGCGATTACTCAGTGAGTTAGCAAGTAAACTCATTTGCATTTTGAGTCTAATTCTGTGTAAAAGCGCCTTTTTACAGTCCAAAAAGTTTCACGGTACAATTCGAATGGCGAGTCAATAGAGACATCATAACTGATGTTTAGATATATCTGTCAGCCTGGGATTGCGGGATACATAATCTCAGCAGTGTGCTTGGTATGAATAATGCACGTTTTGAAAATTGTGGCAGCCTGCTTGTTCACATTTCTACTGCAGTGTCGACAAGGGCATTAGATAAGGACTTGAGGTTTTCCCTAAGCAGGTCTTAAAAACTGTTCAACCGTATTTAGTTTGTGACCCCAAATCAAAAGTCATGTATGTGGGCCACATTCGGCCTACTGGGAAACTCTGCGCCCAGATTCTACAGGATTCACACCATCCACCGGCAGTCGTACCCGTGTTAACCAATAAGCACCCCTGCTGCTTGGCATTTCCATGGCAACCAGGAGTCATTTAAAGGGCTGGGTGGTCAGGGTATCAGTGAACGGGTGGGACAGGGCAATATTGAGCACACTGCAGTACTGTACCTGTCTGAATTTAGCTCTGGCCTCTTTTTCCTTCATGCGACCGTGTGCTACGAGGTAGTCAAACACCTCCCCTATGAAAAAAAAGAGACGCATATGGCCAATCATATAGCGATCATATAGCGTTTAAAACAGTGTTACATTAGCTTCACCAACTCACCACCACTGGCGTATTCCATCACCAGATAAAGATTCTTCTCTGTTTCTATAACTTCGAAAAGCTTTACTGTAGACAGAGATAGAGAGAGAGAGAGACATTAACATTAATGATCATTATATTAGTAGTTTTGTTATGACTAATCGCATTCAGTTACGGGCAGTTAAGTGCACAACAGTGTTGCCAAATTAGCAAATATGTCACTCAGTTTTGCCATTTATCTGAACGCTTTTTGCAACTTTTTAAAAAATGACTAGTGACCAATCTAACGACTTCTGGACAAACTGCAGCTTCTTTCAGTAAACAGGAAGTGCATGAAATTTGTTGGTTTACCCCAAAATTAAAAAATTATTTGTTCAACTTCATTCTGTATCAAACTCATGTGCTGTGTTTTTTGGGGAAATTTTGAAACTTCTTGCCACGCGATAATATCTTATGGTAACCATGACTGTTACTAAAACACCAAAAAAAGGAACTTAAGTATTTTAAATGTCCTTTGATAATATTATATTATTAATATGTGCTTCATTGTCATGAAAATAATGCAGGAAGTTTTTGGTCCCAAATATAGGGTTCATTTATATTTACAATAGAACATTTTTTACATCTCGTTTGATTTTGAATTGATATATGACCCAGATATTTCTCAGTAAGAATCTCTGAAGTGCCACATCTTCTAAGAGCCTTTAATTCATTTCAAACAATGAATCTCAAGCCAAAATCCTAAATCATGCAAACAAACCGAACTCAGTTCCTTCCTGTTGACCTTTGACTGTGTAGACATGCAATGTGTCTCCAGGAAAACGCTACTGTAACTGAAAGCTGTTTGAAATGTGAGTGACAGGCCAGGTTTAAGCAACACTACCCGACGACACACAACATCAAACACATACTCACAACACACACACGCCAAATATAGTCACATCGTAAATGCCAACAAAGGCAAAGCTTTGCATCTGACAGCTATGATGGAGTTTGGTCAACACACAACACATGCAGACACAAAGTTCATCTGAACACTGTCATGTGATCTTTATGTGCTGACATAACCTCATCTCATTGGACCACTGGATGTAAATATAGAAAAATCTACAGAAATGGATCTTCAATGGAAAGATTCACCTAAAGATTAAAATATTGTTATTTAAAATACTCTAAGAGACAGAAAACTTGTATAACGCACTTTTAAAATACTTCAAAACACCTTTTTGAGGCTTGACAGTCGTGGTTACCATAAGATATTATCGCTTGGCAAGAAGTTTCAAAATTTCCGAAAAAAAAACAAAAAAAAAAACAGCACATGGTTTGGAACAAAATGAGGCTGAACAAATACTGACTGAATTTTCATTTTGGGGTAAACCATTTCATTTAAGCTGCCCTGACTGTGCCAGGCCCTGCGTTTGACACAACCAGATCCACATCAACAACACCCACATCCTCTCCTGGCAACCCGCTCCGCCTTTTTCCCTCATTTGCGAGAAAGGGAGAAAAAGTAGGTCAACTCCGGGACCGCGATAGCGTGTGACCAAACGCCATGCTCTCATGGAATCCAGACAGCCCAGGAACACGGAGTCCCCCAGGCTGAAGCAAACGATGCTCAAACATATGCAACCACAGTCCGAAGCGGATAACCGAGGAAGGGACAAGCGTTGTCATGACAACCTTGGTGTTCCAGGCTTCCTGGAAAGACGTTCTACGCCAGGTTGCAGATCAAAGACAATTAACAAATCGTCTTTTTCAAAAAGACAGAGGTTATTCGAGGAAGGTTAATGGAGGTAGAACCTGAATGAAGAAAAAGGTTAGGAAATGTGTGGGCAGCGGATGAGAGTTAGCAATTACCTTCCCTCCCACTCGCTGCTAACACGTTACTTTCGCTGATAATCACTTTCACTGGTTCAGTCGTTCGTTTGTGAAGCGTTCACTCTCGCTCCGGTGGAACAGAAACGCACAACTCGACAACAACTCACACCTTTTAGCTAAATATCATGCAGAATCCTGCAATCACTACAAGTCGAAAACAACATCGTTCGGACTGATTCATTTAAACAAATGAGTTCGTTTGGACAACAAACTTGTTGACAAATGATTCAGCCATCTAAGTCACTTCTCTGAAGCGTTCCCAGACGTCTCTGCACATCATTTTGTCAATAAACATAGATTATTTATAAGATTAATATTAGTCAAAGCTGAAATCCAAAACTCTCGCCCTCTCTACCGCCATCTCTGTTTAAACGTAACACTGCAGGTCACTAAGTACTTTTCAACTAAACCGGTGTTTCATAGAAAATGTGATCTGACTGCTTAAATAAATCATTATTATGAACCCACCAGTGCGAATTGGGGTAAAGAGACTGTTTAGAAAACTGAACTGTCATGTACTTGCTCGATAACTGATTTCATCATTCGTTTCTAACCTAAAAAGTTCCAGACTGCAGCTTTAAATACTGCCATTTATCTCTATATTTTCACGTTAATGGTTCCAACATGTCGCCCACCTCACAATTTTACCCTCTCGGTTTTGTTATTCTAGCATGAGCAGAAGATTAATATATTATATTAATTATATCAATATTCTAATATTCAAAAGCAAATGTCTCTCACAAACACCTGCTCATGTTCTGGAATGGTGGAGGTGGGGTTGCTGAGGATTGGTTAAGGTACTGGGGTGAGTGGGGGGCCGGGGGCCACATAGAGATGACATCATGAGAGAGGAGGGAGGGGGGGAGAGGCATGTGCAGGCCGTCAGATGATAGATGCTTAACAATGGCACACACAGAGACACACAGGAGTGCTTTTGTGCTGCCAGGAGGAGCTGGTCGGTCGGCTGAATGGAAGCTCTGGGAAAGGAGAAGGGAGTTCCTGCACAGGGGATTATAAAGGCCTCCGTCTGCTTTGTGTGCCACATTTCCAAACATCTTCCCAGACATTGAGAGCTTTTAAAAACGGATGAGATTACTGTAGAACTTACCAATATTTGGATGATTAAGAATCTTCATTATTCTTACTTCCCTGAAGAGCTGCGGAAGACAGAAAGCAAAAGTACAGGATAAGTAATGAAACAAAAGCTTGATCTGTAACTTTAAAGAAAATGTGAAGAGTGGGGCCCACCAATCACAATGCTAGAATGTTGTTAGTGGTTTCTAGGGTGTTGCTATGGTGTTCTAGGTGGTTTCTAGGGCATTGCTAGGTGGGTGCTATATTATTCTAGGTGTTTGTTAAGTGGTTGTCAGATCAAAACATTATAAATGACATTCTGGTCTCTTGATATAGCACAGATCCCTGCTTTTTCTTGAACGGTGTAGTCTATGATGTCATCTCCAGATTCCTGTCCTACCCTGACCTCCCCCAACCCCTTCCCCCAAGAACTGTCTGGTCTCGCACGACCTCATGATACCCCTGAAGGAAGCTGTCGTGATTGGTTAGCTGTCACTTTCACTGAATCACCAACATTCACGCTGATGAACGACCTTAAATTGCCTCAACAGTCAACTGAGGCAGAAGAGGGTCTGTATCCTGAAGAGGTTCCTCAGAGCTTCTGAACTTACCATTTAAACAATACACCTCAAATCTTGTTCATTGTTTTAACTGATAATCATGTATTTTCTCTGTCTTCAATTTCAACGTCTTTCCTGTTAGTCTCTTATAATATCCTTTGAACAAATAAAATAACATTTCCTGAATGCCATCATTTGTGGCAGAAAACAACACAAACCAGTGTTAGCTTTTTGTAATTAATTTTGTGAAGACTTTTGGTATTAGAAAAGATCAAAATCAACTTAAAGCTGAAAGCCTCAGGCGCACAAACACTAAAACAATGTCTAACTTCCGCTCTATATATCTGTTCTGCTATTAACACTTGTATATAGTTAAAACAAATACAATATAAGTGTCTGAAAATCTTTTAAAAAACACAGAATACCTTCTCACAGACACACTGTCATGAACAAAAGCACATTTTTAAAGTCAGACAGCAAAAGGTACAAATAACAGGATGACCCCACCTTTCCCTCATCAGATTTTCCAAACAGCCATTAAAATCTGTGTCATTCTTTCATCTTTCCCTCCATCATCACTCCTCTCTCTCTCTCTCTCTCTCTCTCTCTCTGTCTGTACATTATCACCATATATTTTCATCCCATCTCTCTCTCTCTCTTCTGCAACTCTAATTGTAGTCTTTAAGAAGCACTTTAGCAAGACTCCTTTCCTTCACCTAAAACACACACACAAACACACACACAAACACACACACAAACACACACACAAACACACACACACACACAAACACACACACAAACACACACACAAACACACACACAAACACACAAACACACACACACACACACACACACACAAACACACACAAACACACACAACTAATTATTTTCAAGAGTCTTGCATGTACGTCACTCTGACGTGTGTGGTCACACACAAAAAAACTCAAAAAGACAGAAGGGAAGGAACAAAAGGAACAAAATGTTGTGTGTCCGTTTTACAAAGTTCAATAGTCAGCGGTCGATGCAACAACAACGAAAAAACATCACAATCGATGCGCTGTTCTGTGTACAGGGGAATTATGCTCTTAGTCACACAGAATGTTCTACACTCAAAAATCCATACGGACGCACTAGCATAAACACTCATCACGCGCTCAGAAAACACCAAACACGCTAGACTCAGAACAACCTGAACTGACATCAAAGTGGACGTTTGTGGCTGTTTGCCCTGAACTTCAGCCATACGGTACAGTAGCTGCCCCGAGCGGGCCAGATACAAACGGAGGCATCGAGTTTCCACATCAACAGTCCAAAGCGTAAAAGGCTAAATTTAGCTGTAAACACGGCCTGTGACTTTGAACATAAAATACGGTAACATAATCCGTTCACGCGGCCCCTCCAGTTGAGCGCTAAATCTAGCACAGGGGAGTATAGGAGATTTTTATTTAAACACCCACAGTTTTAATTTACAAGATACAGATACAGAAAAGTTTTTAATCGGATTAAATAGCCGTCTTTTCACCAGCGTTTCGTGCACAGCTTGCCGTGGCAAAAGGAAGTTACTGGTTCGAATCAGTCTGACGAATCCTTCACTAAAACAATCGCACTGAATCCATAACGGTGTTTACAGAATGAACATTTGACTCACGAAACCGCATGTCATGACATAAGTCACGTGCAATTTCAAACGTGCAACTCGGTTAACCGTTTTGTGCATGAAAGGGTTGTGAAACAGCTATTTCTTCATACAGAAATAGAATTTCCATTTTAAGAGAACTACCCCTTTAAGTTTTAATTGAAAACATTTTTAAAACATATTATTAAAGTTTTAAAAACAGAAAAAAGAACAAAGACACAGAGTATCTGGTGACTGTGATTTCATGTTCCTGGATCAACATCAACAGTTTTGGTCCTGGAACAACATTTCTATCGACCAATCAGATTGCAGGATTAGGTTCAGGGTCAAGGCTGGACTTTGGTTTAGGGGTTTGTATCGCATTCTTATCAACTTACTACTTCCCTCTGATTTTAGGGGTAAGTTATGGTTATGGTTTGGGTAATAGATGGTAGGGTTTAGGTTAGGACTGTTTTTTTGAGGAAGGCTGTTCTTCGACCAACAAAACTCGTTCAGGAACACTTGGCAAAAAAATAATTACACACAGTTTTAAGAAACACTGAGCTTAGCAAAGCATAACAACAGACGCAACCAGCAACGGCCGATATCTACATAACTACAAACAATTAACGGCCTCTGATAACAGGCTAATGGCATTTAAACCGGCAAGACAGATTACCGAGGTCTCGGTCTGGGGTTTTTCCTTATGGCTTGCAGAAAGCAGGAGGCTGGGAGCACATGTTTGAGAAAAGAGCACACAGCAGTCGGTTGTGCCTGCAGCCACAAATTACAGAAGGCTAATTAAAGAGAGCGAGGTCTCTGCTAATGAGCGGAAGCCGTCCAGACGCAGAGCAGAGCGGCGTAACATCAGCTGTGATGAGTCATCGGTACTATCAGAGATGGGTACGACATGCTGGAGGTGCGGAGGACCACCCAGAACTTCCTGCTGAGACGTCAACATAGTACCTTATTCGTATTAAACAAACAACCCAAGGAAACCCTATCAGTGACTAATGACTTCTACAGTGTTCCTATAGCTTATAGCTATTATTACAGCTTAATCATTCTGCATACTATTGGGCGCACGTAGCTCATGGCAATATATTTTAACACAGTAAACTTAGGCACAGTAAACAAATTTTAAGAAATGCTGTTGATATTTGGAAGTGACACTTAAAGAAATACATCTCTTCCTTTATAGCTCCGCCCTCAAAATAACAACATGCTATACAACACAGGCAACGGCTAACAGCTGGTGGACACGCCCCCTACTGCTGATTGGCCACGAGAGTGTTATGGTGTTGTCTGGACCGGTCTGATCCTTTTTGAGCTATGTGCAAACACAACTTTTCTTTCAACATACATGCATTTTTGTGAAGTCACATGCACACACGAGCTGCTGTTCTTTGTGGTGCATCATCAATATGATGTGTGCACATCTGTGTGTGTCTCTATAAACGTGTGGTTTTCTCACACCCCCAAGCAGCAGCTACTTCCTGTGTTTCACTGTGAACACACTCAGTGATGTTCTGTGGGAAAAACATAAAGAACTGCTACATAATTCACTAGAGCTTCACAAAATGATGACGTGTCTTTCAGCAGCCGCTGAAGACCCTCTGAGACAGCTTTTAGTCTGTCCCACGATGTGCCTGAGAAATACACACTCAGAGAGTTATTAATTAATAATTGCAAAATCAAAATGTACTTTCCTAAACATTTATAACAATCTTCTTGTGAACAATTCATTGATGCTTGTTATATAGGAAAACCAAAAGTTGTGTCTGTAAACTTAAAACATAACTTGCGAATGGGTAGCAAATACCATTTCCTGTTTTAAAAATCTTGCACATGACAAGCAAATATATGTTGATGATCCCGTGAAGAAAAAAAAAAACTGCAAGCTAATTTCCTGAGGTTGGTAACATAGTCCCACCCACCACTGTACAACACCAATCATACGCTGGTCACTCTGGAAACCAGCACGTGATTGGTCGTGAAGAAGCATGAAGCAGTTCTGCATTCCTCCAGCCCCCCCCATCTCTCAGCACAACTTATAAACAGGAAGTCACTCGTATTGTGACAGATGCAAGCGTTTGTACCAAGAAAAAAAAACTGGGGCCAGTCTACACTGCACACAAAGTTCTTACCACTACAAACAGACACAAATAGCGTACGAGTTTCAATGATAATACAGAACAGTGGTTGTCAACACAGATTTTACATTTGACATCAGCTTAACACAATACCAAAATTGTTTTCTGAAAAAAATAAGCAAAAATAGTCTTAAAACCCCAAAACTACATCCAAAACACAACATGACACAGATTAAAGAGGAAAATTGTTAAACTTTGTTTCTAAAAACCTTAAGAATCAGATTCCAGGTTTCATGATTTAAATGTACAGACATAATGGCCCTAAACCACAACAGGAACAGCCCAACACAATGCAAAAACATGATATATATCACACAAACACTTACATCACAGCATTACACCACATGACAAAAATATCCCATTTCAAATACCTTTTAGCTTGTTATTTCACGTTCAGGAATTCCATTTCCTTTCAAAAAAACCTGAAGTGCATGTCACATGACACGTGAACATTCAAAAGAAGATAAAAGATGCATTTAAGTGCTACAGAGAGGACAGTAATCCACAGTTTAGGGAGGGCACGCTTTAGCACTTTCTGTAAAACCATGAGGATTTTCCTAAAGATTTTCTGCCTTTGATCTGTCTGGGCTTCATGTGATCGGGGCAAATCATCACCTGATGATTAAACGCTTATGGGAACCAGCTCTCAACTACACAAGAGACGCTTCAAAAGAAATCTAAAACAAGCCCGGGCAGCGCGTACAAGTCTGGACACTAAAGGGATAAATGACAACAATTACCGGACAATATAATTACAGAAAATTATAAGATCTGCTCAGAATAAAAACCCTCTGCTGGCCTAATTGGCCAACGGCCCACTTTCCTTCACTAGCCTGTTAGCATGTTTGTGTCTTTAACTTCCTCTATGGCTCATTTCCCGGTTTAAGGTGCACAAAACAGCAGTTACCGTTCCACATTCTGTTCCACATTTGAGGGCAAAACTCTCTTTCAAATTACTCATGAAAAGAGTTCAAATAAGCACAAAACAAAATACCAGTTTTGTTGTCAGGAGAAATCCCGATTAAAGTTTAGGACAAGCTTCATTTATTAACATTTGGAAATTTGTAAAGGGACAAAATGAGCCATACAAGAAATTTTCAGTCTATAACTGGAGAAGTAAAAGCAGTGTCAAGTGCCAAGGTATTGCTATGTGGTTGCTAAGGTGTTCTAAATGGTTGCTACCACGTCGCTAGGGGGTTCGCTAGGTATTTTGGGTCATTTAGGGTCTGTACTATAATCTCACCCCCAGATCCTCTCTTTTAATTGCAATGTTTTTATATCAATATTTTATATTCATTATTCATCCAAAACATTCCTTTAATTGCTTAGCAAAGTAACAAGCAATAGTGTGATTTCCTTCTAAACTAACAAGCAATAAACAAATAAAAATAAATGCATAATAATAAGTAAATTTGTTGCTCTTTTTTGTTTAACAAAGGTAGTCTAACTCATTACAGACTTAACAGATAAAGACGAGACAGTTTGATGCCAGTAAATGCGGATATGTCAGAATAAAATACATTTACAAACTCAAAATAGATTTGTTGAGATCTGAACATTCAGATGTTTTTGTCATCTGGGTTTAGATGTTGAGTTTGTTTTGAATTCTGTACAGTAACACGGATGAATCAGCCTTGATCACAACCAACTGTCCACAGATCAGTCATTCAGCAAGACATGACCAAAATAACTGACAGATAGACAAAATACCAGCCGGAACGAAAAACTCAACCTAAACAAAGATCAAAGAGGCATCTGAGTTTGAATTAAAAGCAAACGTTTAAGAATTACAGTTCCACAAAATTCTACTGTATGAAAATGACGCCAACAGAGCTGAAAGATCACGTAATAATTGTTACGACTCAAGGCATTATGGGACATCTGCTTTCCCTGCTGAACTACACCCCTGGGAAAGACGACCTATGACCTGTGACCTGTAAGGTCAGATAATCAGATAAAACTGTTCTACAGGACGAAAAAGGGAAAAAATGCCATTCTTGACACGAATGGAACAATAACAAGAGGAGGAGAAAGAAACAAATGGATAAAAGAGGAGGAGGAGAAAGCTTTCAGACCACCAGGGAGGTGCTGCACCTCCAAGAGGATGTAACTTAGGCCAGATGACCTCTGGACAATCCTCACACCTCTGCCCCACTTTTGCTTCAATCAAGGGTAGACCTGAAGATTTAATGCATCAGGGACATGTTGCTTTAAATGTATTCAGGGCATCTGTGTGTGTATGCGTGGAGCAGAAAGACTGTGTCCTAATATGACTGCAGAATATCCCTCACAGAGGATTAAACTGAAATAATTCTCTGAATTCTGTGAAGTGTTTAAGCTCATCACACAGATCACAGATCGCACGATTTACCTTTTCTGCAATCACAAAACAAGTGTCAATTTGGGAACGCTGGAGTCAAGGAGTGTGTTAAGGCCAAAACAATCCTGAAATCACAAATGAGTTTAATGGAATGAAAACAGGAAAAGGAAAGCCTGTGATCTCAGCAACTGGCAAACGTTCAGAACAATTGAAAGCGGCCACTTGAAATTTTGCATGTCTGGCTAAAAAAAAATAAAAACATCTTTGTGTTTTGTACTTTCTCCAATTCCATTTTACAACAACAATTACACACCACAGCTTTAACAAATAGTTCCTCATAACAAGGTCAGCACTGCCATTCATCACGCCATTACCTTAATTTACTCTGGTTATATGTGCAGGTAAACTTCTGAACTACTATTATATAACATAATTGAAAAGATATTAGAAACTGTAATAAGCAGTTTAGGGATTATACATCATTCTGCAGGATTACCAGTGGATCAAACTCTGAGTACAGAGCCTATTACAGGTTTTGGTTCTAGGTGGACTCGGTTCCTGGGACAGACCGAATTAATTGTTCATGACATCAACACCAAAACGTATTTGGACGTTGTAAGCAACAGATGAGATCACTGCCAGCCACAGATCACACCACCAGACTGCAGAAGATCTGCTGGTTTGTAAACATTCCTGTGGCTTTCATTCTTCTGAAAACAGTTTAGCATGGAAATTGCTCTTTGGGTTATACCCCTAGGCACCTGTCTTGTCCTCACGACCACACACAGAGGAGAGGACAAACCATTTGTTGACCACAACAACATCAACAGGAACTGAACCAGGTGTTGGGTAAATGAAATCATTTACAAACTTCATACCAAGTGTTTGAGAAGATCACACCTTCTGCCATCTACAGATAAAAACAGCAAAAGGGGGCGAGTAAATAATGTAAAAAAAATTTTGCGTGAACAGTTTCTTTAAGGCTTTGTCTCCAGAAAGAAACAGTGACTCATCACATCTCCAATCACATCCCCTGATCTCGGATGTTTCTCATAGCAATCTCTAGTAAAAAAGCACGACATGCGAGTTTCTAGGAAACCGGTGGCATGAGAACCATCAGGGATCACTGAAAAGAACTTCTCTCTTACGTCGACACCCACACGCACCATCGCCAAACACGCAACAGTGACATCAACACTTTTGTGCTACTGTTTTCAGTCGTTCGGCGATCTGCATGCTTCCACGCTCACAGCCTTGACTAAAACAAAGGCCTGCGGATATACATACATACTGTAAAAAAAGGTTCATTCTAAGCACGGGCACACAATTATCATCAAAGCTCTCTTCCCGTTCTCAGATGTTGCACAAGAGGTCACAGATAAAATGGCAAACAGTATGAGACGCAAAGGAGCTTTTGTGTTACTGTTTTAAAACGTTTAGACTTACAAAACAAGAAAAGAGCTTAAAAGATTTAATAACTGCATTCTACTTTAAACAGAAATGATGATTAATAACCATCATTAAAAACAAGTTTCTGTTGTTTCTTTGTGGGCCAATCAGTTTATTGATCTGTAACGTTTCAGCATCTGGGAAATAATCGGAGAGATTATCCGATAATTAACTGCAATGCAGTTGCCTGGAGATGTCAATAATATTTTGTCCTGATTCTTTCCGATTTCCTTCAAGTTGCCTTTCTTAACGTTGGTTTTTTTAGACAAAAGGTTAAATGCCTTTCATTTGTACGCTGCTTTGGATTAAAGCGTTCACTGCATGAATACATGCAAATTCCTTCCAGCATCATCTGTTTGTTTGTTTAAAAAGTCAGGGTCTGGATTTTGCTGTATAATAGCTTGTTAATTTTTGCTACATATTAACAATGTAGGTTATGTCATAATACTTCTGCTGTACTCAGTATAAAACACTTTTCTGATTGGACGCTATGGCTGGTTTTTCAGCTGATATATCTGTACAGTATTGGGCATTAATTTACTCCAATTCTACCGCAAGCAAATTTCTTCATCAGGTTATTTGTCTTTATTACACAGGAGTCTCATGCCTCTTTATCAAACAATCCGTGACCCAGTTTATGCTGAGAAATCTCGCTCTCTAAAGAAGATGCGGGAGTAGGAGTGTAGACGCCTCATTTCTCGTTATTCTGCGGAAGTTCTTCCCCTTACAGAAAAGATGCATGAATTTCACGTGCGCTTAAACACGCGATCGCGTGCAAAAACATGCCATGACGTTCCGCCAAATGTTCCAGAACCACATTTTACATCTGATCACGTATCCACATTGAATTTTCATCTGCAGAAACGTGATCAAATGTGAATAAGGTTGTTTTTGTGTGAATCCCGTATAAATTGAAAATTAGCTGTATATTACCACAGGACTACTCATGTGATTTTCATGCGTCTTTCTTATAAGTGTAAAAATGTCTTCTTTTTTTTTACTATTTTTGCTTGCAAGTTGCACTGAGGTATCTGGATTGAACCTGCAACCTTTGCATACCATCTAGCTCCTTACCCATTAGGCCACCACCAGCCCAACAACCCTTTTGCCGGTTCTAATCTGCTGTTGAACGGCAGACGTGTGAAATGTCAAGCAGTGAAAGCGAGTTATGGCTGCGGGCTCTGCATTAGCAGTGATAATGACTCGACCTCTCGCCCGGGACTGTGGTGTGGACGGGCGATCAACATCCTCTCTCTCTCTCTCTCTGACAGCACTGAAAACAGACGGCAAACATCTTTGCAGAGGTGGAGGGAACGAATTAAAACACAACTGTAGACTTCTGCCACACAGATTAATGTAAGAAATTGATACCATACGCTATAATGAACGTGTGAATTATCATCATGCATTCCTACTGCTAGAAAAAATACTTTTAATAGTTCAGTTGTCATGTTGCTTTTGGTTACATCAGCTGAAAATGTTTGATTTTTTAAAGATGGGAAAAATCTCAGACTTTAAAACTCTCCAGGACTGCGAAGAATTAAAAATGAAGCCCCCAGTGTATCTGTAATGATAAAAAAAGCTTTTATATCTACTTAAGATGGGAATGTAACAGCAAACGATATTGGCTAGTAACTGAATTATAACCACAATATAATTGCTCACACACACACATGTTGGCATATGTGGTTTATGGGAAATTTCATGGAAGTAATGGTTTTCATACTGTACAAATGGTATATTCTGTCCCCTAATCCTATCCCTAAATCTTACCATCACAGAAACCTTTAATTAACTAAAAACAATCACTATTCATTATGTTTATAAGTGACTTACTTTACGAGGAACAGAACACAATCTTGTGTTTATTATAAAAAAGATTATAACAAAGATTTGGGGAAATTAGATGAACAAATCTCATCTAGAGTAACAAATGATATTGTTCTATACTTGCAGACATTCAAAATTCTCAGGCTTTCAGAAGACAGGTCATCCTTAAATCCACTGCACTGCGGTGGGCCGTACTGGGGCTCAGACACCCGGTCTTTGCCCCCAATGCCCCACCCTGATCACACACACCCTCCCCTCCAGAGACACAACCTGAGCAAGGAGATGCCAACTGACCCGCAAATGGAAAACAGCCAAAATCAATGACCTGGAAAAACAAGTGGCAGCTAATTATGGGAAAAAAGGACAGTCAATGGTGGGGCACATCAGCACCTCACGTTGGCCTCAATGTGACAATGTGATCTATAAAGTCCACCCGGCAAAAAAAACCTGGTCACAATTTTTGGCACTGAAACACAACATCAAAGCAACAAACTCCAGGAGGACTGAGCAAATGTGTCCTTCTCTAATGTCTAAGCCCTCTGCTTTCTGCTCTGGCATATGTGTAGTTATTATTCAGCCCTTTCTGATTTTCTGCTCTGGCTATTATTAGCTGCTTGTGAAATTCAAGCCCACCGAGGATTTCTCGGACAGCTCCTGCTCTACCTTCATGTGGTGCTTCGAACTAAAGTCCTTCTGATATTTGCTCTGATGAAATAACTAATGCTAAAGTGTGCAATTCTTTCAATGTGCAAATACTTCCCCTACATCAGCCTAAAACACACACACAACTGTAAATTAACGCTACCAAAACATTGTTTTATTTGTCTGAGCATTCCAAAACAGTAACACTGGCTCAACCAATGGCGTGTGTTTATGGCAGAACTTCCTGTTTTTCTGGCCAATGGAAGACTGGCAGAGTTTTTGTGTAATTCCGTTAGATGATTCTAGTAGCGCAGAAATAACACACCTAAATATAAATACTAAACATGCACTTAAAAAGTTCCTGTTGGTGAAAGCAACAGTCCCTCAAAATAAAAGGAAGTAATACGTATTACATATCTGGTTAACGTCTGGTTAATTCAGTTTGAGCACTAAAAATGAGGTGCTTTGTTTAGAGTATTGCGTGCTCTTATCTGTGAAGCACTGAGAGAGGGGGCAGTAAAGCACTGGGGAGGTAGAGAGTTTTTATAGCTCGGTAGCAATCCTAAAATGTTTACCTTCTGAAGGCTGGTAGGATTAAGTTGTGTCTTATCAATTATTTTTATGGCCACCTGCAGGGAAGAGAGAAGAGAAAAACACATTTTACTGCCAGCAATCCTGTTACTGGGGGTCCGACAAAAAGCCATTGAAAGACCGTAAGTGTAGTGATGGGTTTTAAGAACATGTCCAGCACTGAATAACTGGATAAGGAACTGCGTGTTCTGCACAGAGATCTTTATAAGTCTCACCTCTCGACCTGTGAGTATGTGTCGTGCCAATTTGACCTTGGCAAAGTTGCCCTTGCCGATGGTTTTGAGCAGCCGGTAGTTGCCGATATGGGGCTGTTCATCGGCGCAGGAGGCGATGGAGTTTCGGCAGCGAGCACCTGACCGCCCGGGGCGAGACGCCACCTCATTCCGTCCATCTGTATGTGATGTGTGCTGAGAAAAGACCAACAACAGTGGAACACGTTTAGAACTAAGTAACATATTAGAACCTTCTTTTGTGATTGTTTTGTGAATGTGACAAACTTATTTTGGATACATTTAATGTATCATTT
>JAZGTK010002932.1:0-29350 GCA_036877625.1 Ambastaia sidthimunki | reverse complement strand
TACTTTTTATTTCCTGTTTTTTGTTAATTAATACAGTTGATAGCGTAATTGTTATTTAAGTGCTGTTTTATTAACAGGGAAATGAAAAACTATATAAAAAAAAATAAAGAAAAATAAAATAAAATCTTATTTAAAATGTAGCAGCTGTTTATGTGTCTTAAACCTTTTAAATAAAACAATTCTGTAAATACTAAAATAAAGACACCACCAATACTTGTTTTTTTCAAATCCTTAATGAAATATATTAAAAAATAATATTGAAATTATTTTGTCATACTGACACTGAGGGAAGCGACACACACGTTTTCATGTAGTGTCACAAGCACCATTCTTCTGCACAATAATAACCACAAACTCAAAAATATAACATAAATCTCAACAATGTAATTTTAACAAGCAGCAAGTGTACATTTAATGATACATAAAATATATAAATATCAAAATATTTCTATATATAAATAGATAAAAATATCAAAAGATGTTCACTTGTTGCAGTTAAGAGGAACAAAAGTCTTGCTGCATTTGTAAACAGGCCATGATGTTCTGAAGTGTTGTTATCTTATTCCACAGAGGCAGTTGTTTTATTTCTGAGGGACACGAGGGAGCTGATAAATTGCATGATTCTTCTTTTGAATATCTCAGCATCTGCAAATACAGAGATGGAGTTTAATTACCGGACCTGGAGTCAATTTACATGATACTAAAACTATTTCTAATGGCTTTGAAGACAACACCTGTAAATTATGGACCAGGCCTTGCATTTCTCTATTGATGATGCCAGGTCCATCTGCTGGAAATATTACATTACAGCTGTGAAAATCAGCAAACTTCTTTAAAACAGGACACGTCGACTGAAAAAAAGAAATATTTTGTTAGACACAATAGTATATCACTTCCAATAAACCGAACTGTACTAGAATTCTATTTAACAAATTCAAACTTACCTCTTGACATTCATTTTGAACAGGGATGACATTGCTTGTACTTTGCCTAGTATTCAACTAAATATAGATATACAATTATCATTAGACTATAAAGACCATGTTTAACATAGAAATAATATCACATAAACACGTTTACCTGTGGGCTCGCTGTGTTCAGCATTTCCACGATCCTGTCCACCTGTGTCCTTATATGGTGGGAAGTGAGGTCACACTTCCTGTTGTGCGGTGCGGAGCTACCTGTCCACACACACAGCAGCAGTACTAGGACGTATATCCCAGCATGCACTGTAAGAGCTGACAGCATTCCTGGAAGAAAGTAGATGCATTTATATGAAACATTTAAAAAAATATATATATAAAAAAAATACTTTAGTCTTTCAGTCGCATATTCTTACTTGTCGCTTGTTTTTTGATGGTATTGACTTCAGGCTCTGTGGTCTTTGCTGTCTCTTCTGAGGTCTGAAGGGTCCTTGATTCTCCATCTTATATACACTTAAGGTCTTAGGCCTGCCTAACTACAATCTGAAGAGTCATGAAATATATGTGATTGTGTGGGAGTGACACAATTCACTCATACTATTCTAAATTCATTAGAATTTTCTTCTGTGTGCAGTTCCTTCGACTGCCTCTCACTTCCTCCACAAGGAAACAATCAGTGATGAGGCCATTCTGGGAAGGTGTTTCTGTTCATTCCTACCATCGTGTTGTTTTCCAGTTAATCTTTGTTATTCATCTAACAAATAACTGAACCTAAAGTAAGTTGCTTCTGTAGTCAGCAACTTAGTAAAATGCTTCCGTTGTTGAAGTTTCCTAAAATGTCCTAAAACATTTGTTATGTTTAATGCACAGCTTGATGCAAAATCCTCTTTCTGTGACAAGATGTTTCTGCATGTTGATGTTACAAATTAAGAAATTAGGACTTGGGGAGTAGAAAGCCATTAGCCACAATTTTTTTATGTCTGAAGGGTATGGAATCTAGAAAGATTCCTAGGAAGGCTCACCACCATGTTTTGGAATGGTGTTGAATATGATTCCGGTCCATTCCTTCTGGACAGGAACAAAAATATTGTGTCTTCTTTCGGGTGAGTCTGAGGCGGAGGGGCAGGTTTCCTCATGCACATGACATCACAGTGGGTGGAAGTCGCTGTGGTCACGCTCACGGAATGATGCTTGAATGATGTGAAAACACATAAAAACAGTTTAGTGAGGTTGGACTCAACAGAGCCCCAGGCACTAAATTATATCTACGAGCAACGAGTACATCAGCAGTATGTTCACAGGTATGGGTCACCATATTTGGTCTGATCTTTTGGAATCTTAAAGACATGACAGTTTGTATTTTGTGAATCAACAAGAACCAACTCTTTACTGTCCTAATAAGGAAACAATGTCACTTACACCTTGTATTGCCTAAGGTGACATTTTTGGATGAACTATCTCTTTAATATGGAATTGGTCCCCCTTTTGCAGCTATAACACTGTTAGGAAGGCTTTACATAAGATTTTGGAGTGTTTTGGGGGGACTTTTTGCCCATTCATCCAGTAGAGAATTAGTGAGGTCAGATGCTGATGACAAGGTCTGGCTCACAGTCTCAGTTCATCCCAAAGGAGTCTGATGGGGTTGAGGTCACTGGGTGCACTGGGACACAGTCATGCTACAATAGTAAAACTCCAACTATTCCCACAAAGTTGGAGACATAGCATTGTCAAGAAAGTTTTGGCATGCATTGCTGGATCATTACAATTCCCCTTGTCTGAAGTAAAGGGTTTTAACCCCCCTAAAAACAGCCCAATACGTCCACCAAACTCTACAGTTGGCACAATGCAGTCAGGCAGGTAGACTGCCAAACAAAATTCATCATTCCACAGAACATGGTTCTAATGTTCTAGAGTGGTGGCATGCTTTACACCACTACATAATGAAACAACGTTCACATTGTACTCTGTGGTGTGAGGGTCATGGCAACTCATTGCTTAACGCTCCAGCTACACAGTTTATGTGCTGGTATTAATGCCAGTGGAGGTTTAGAACTCTTCAGTTATGAAATCATTGCATAATCATTGCCATCATTTATCATGGTGACTTTGGCACCACATGCTATAACACTCTGTGACTTTAAGCGGTCTGGCACATAGCTTCAACCTCTGTGTAACGATGCAAAGCACATAACAGCAGAACTAAAATAAGTCTGTCTCCCCTCAGCCTCTAGTTTCAAAGACAACTCTCATGTTTTTTCTGTGCAAGAAATGTGAATATATAATAAAAATGCAACATCAAGACATTTAACTTTGTGACATTTTATTAAACTAATTTTATATTACATAATTATACATTACATAACATTACAATGGCATTATGTTAATTGCTTAACAGATATTGTTTACTTAGAATCAACATTCTGTGTTTTATATATCTTATCAATTACATCATAGATTTATTAAGTTGTCAGGATTGTAGAAAAGGCCAATATTTGACCCCAATTTCCAAATATCACATCACATTGTATTATTCATTATTAGTAAAAAAAAAAACTGATAATTGTTAGATTATTTTTTAGGATTATTTTTAGGATTATTACTGTTAGGATTTTCCTTTTGTTTAATATGTATAACCCATTACAATTTATAGGTATTGCACGAGGTTATGGAAATTGCCTAGTGTTTTATTCTTTGTAATTCACACTGACGTACAAGAGAAAGCATAAGCATGACCACACGAGGGCGTCGTTGATATTTTGAATAATCCACAAGCATGTGCACGATGGGAAATAGCCATAAATTGGAAGCAGTTTGTCTAGATGGGGAGGAGGGTCAATGTCAGGAGCCATTTATAGACAAAAAGAGAGTGTGCTTGCAAAACTTATGCCCTGTAGTTTGTACAAAAGTGCAGATACAACGTGGAGTGCATGAACAGATAACGCCGAATTATAACACCGGCGTTTGGGACGAGACAGCAAACAGAAAATCAGACACATGCAATTCTTGTAAATATATATATAAAAGAAACTGGTAAGTTTACTCTCTCGTGTCTAAGTGTGTTTCAGTGCTAACACTTTTTTAACTTTCTTTAAATTGTCACGATGATCTATTATTATTATTATTATTATAAATATCCATGCCAGTAATAACGGGTGATGAAATTGTTTGTTTTGTGACATAAAGCAACATGTAAAAACAAAAAACAATTCTGTAATGGGTGAAACCTCGTTTGTGTTATTCCTTCACGTATTTCATTTAATCTTAAATTTTGCATTTGAAATGAAATTTTGCATTGACACTTTAAAATAATGACAATCAGTGATTATTTAAGTAATAATCAGTTTAAAACACAATCAGATGATTGAGAACTTGCAGCCACACGTAAATTTACTAATGATAAAAGAAAAAGGAAAATAAATCACTTTAGTTTATAACAAAAGTGTGTTATAAACTAAGTGCTCAGATGGGCGCAAAGTGTGTTTTTTCTTTAGGAAACTAAGAGCACGCGGTAGCAGCTGCAGCCACAGTGTGAAGGAAACAGCTGTGTGTGTGTGTGTGTGTGTGTGTGTGTGTGTGTGTAATATGGAGTACTTACTTTGGAAAGTGTTCTTTGACCTTTGGAATTCATTCAATTCTGTCATTAGTGGAAGCCCTCAGTAAAAGCAATATCATATATAAATTGCTACATGCATAACTAGGTAACCACTTTTGTTAGACTGGAATTAAAGGAAATTTGTTTTAATTTTAAATAAATGAAACAAAAGAAGAAAAAATTGAAAAGCATTAATTAACGAATATATTGATTTATATTTTTGTTTATTCTGTTTTAATGAATGTGTAGTATTTTGGGGTTAACTGTCATAATTGAAATGAATTATTTTAGTGACTACAGAGTACAGCAAGTTTCTTATAAGCACTTTAATGTAAAACCTCAAATCTCTCTGGTGAATCTGTATTAGAGAGGTTCACTTACTTTGGATATTATGAACAGCTAATAAAAAGCTGAGGTTTAACTATCGTCATGGTAAAACAGTTCAAACTCTATTTTGCATTAGAGATTTAAAACAGAAGATAAACTTCAAACATATTTTGCAGTCCAAATGTTGCTATTAATGTCTTTTTTAAATTACAGTGCACTGAGTTTCACTCTGCCTTCTTTTATTGGTGAACCAGCTTTTAGATGCTTGTGTTTATTGTGCTGTCACAATCTTCAGTCTTCTGTTTGCGTTACTGGTGAAGTCTGTGATGTGGCCTCATGTGTTTGTGTTGCTTCTTTAGTCTCTGTGTGTGCTAGAAAGTCTATTAATATTATATTATACAATCAAGTTGTTCTAGAGGTGAAGAATAGCATCTTATACCTTATGTTTGAAGATATGCTTGATAATCATATTTTTAAAGTATGTAAAATCTGCTTGTAAAATGTTTAATAGAAGATGATGCAATGATTGGAATGCTTGCATGTCCATGTATCTGTGTAGCTTTAAACAATGACAGATGTTTACACTAAATGACCATAGAGTTTTTTTTAAAGAAGGCCTGTATCAGCTGTACATTTATTGTATGGTTTGTTGCATTTTATTAATTGCATTTAGCATTGCTTTTTTCCGGATGCATCACAGCAGATCCTAATCCTATCGTGTCCTATTTGTTTATTTTACAGTAATGCTGTAAAAACTACAGTAATTTGTTGTAAGCAGAAGCCTGTTGCATGTATGAAATATTTTTAATGACTGGTAAGGAAAATAAGTTACTGGTAAGAGTATAACAAAATTAATCACAGAATTTTAGGAGGAAGATTTTACAGCAGTGTTAACAGAAAGCACTTACCGTACTGTTCAAACTCAATGATCTGGGGTTTTTACACTGAATTGATGATGATTTATGTATAGGACTTGCACACAACTGCCTTATTCCATGTGTTGTTGTCACTTTAACCAGTTACACTTCTGGTAAGATGCCCATGGTGTGCCACGGTGCGGCTCTGTGGCTATTTCTGTTGTCAGCAGGTCAGGGAGTATGAGGACATGTGCTTTAGCCTGTCTCATCAAGTCATGTGACAGATATATGAGTATACAAGTACACTGACCTGTGGTCAAAACAAAAACAGTTAAATTACAAGTAAATTTAGATTTAGAGACACAAAGACTTGCAACAGAGGCACTGTTAGTATTCAGTGTTTAGTTTAATGTGCTCTGTGAAACAGCTGATTAATATAAAACACAATAACGTTTTTGCAATGTATTGGTTTGTTGGATTCTCTTAATGAGTTCAGCAATTCATGACCTTAAAGAAAAGTGTTTATTTAGTCCTTAACTATGCACACTGGGTTACATCTACATTTATGGACCTGCGTATATGTTCAGGAATGAATGAGTCTCTGACACCCACAGTTACTAAGATTGTCACAAAAAAACAATTCTTTAGCTGCTGAGACTGTTGAGACTCTTGCCATGTTCCTTATATTCTGAAAGTATTATTTCTGTTCTCCTTCTGATCTCCTTCTGTGGTTTCCTCATGTTTTGTTCTTCAACAGTGTCATGGCTCCATCACTCTCTCAGGCCTACAGGAGGCGCTGGTGGATGGCTGTCACAGCAGTCATAGAGAACCTTCTCTTCTCCGCTGTGTTGCTAGGCTGGGGTTCCCTTCTGATCATGCTGAAGAACGAGGGCTTCTACTCACACCTGTGCACAGGTATGTGGTTGCAACAGTGTACTGGGACAATGGTTCTTTGTTCTGGTTCTGAGGCCCACAGCGCTGCTCAGTTTGTATGTCTGACATGTCCAGTTACAATAATCAGCTAAATGGGAATAAGAATGGCTACTAGTGCTTATGTGTCTCATGTCATATGCCTAATGTGTAGTATCAACACAATATCAATAATCGTGGTTACTAACATCATGGTTATTGTCAATACTAGTATATTGCAACAACCCTAATGGCTGCATTCAGAGGCATGTTGGGTAAAGTATTATTTGTAGCCGGTTGTATAAAGGAACAACATGGAGATCTGCATAGACTGTCAGACTGTAATCATTTCATATCTTGTTTGTAACAGCGTGGTTTCTAACTTTAAGACATCTGACATTATTTATTTCTCTAATGTTAATAGAGAACATCACAGAGAGTCATGCGAACGTAAGTTTAACCGAAAGGAGCCATTGGCCGAGCTGTGTTGAGCAGGAGGAGATTCTCAATCTGGGCTTTACGATTGGCTCGTTCATCATCAGCGCGGCCACTCTGCCGCTAGGAATCCTGATGGACAAATTTGGGCCACGTCCAATCAGATTGCTTGGCAGGTAAGACATACAGCCATCAAAATGAAAAACAACAATATGATGTCATCTTTCATAATCTTTCAGTCATTCAGTCATCTTTCAGTCATTCATAATGGGAGAAATTGAAAGTTGTGTGATGTGAAGACATTTCTTTCTACGACTGTTACAGTTCCTGTTTTGCCTTCTCCATGGCTCTGATTGCTCTTGCAGCATATGATCCAACAGGTTGGTATTAATGTACAGTATGTGTACAGTATGTTAATTCTTGAATCATCATTATGTATATTGTGCAACTTTCCATGGCCTCAACTGAACCACAGTCAGAATCAAATCACAACACAGACTGTAGAACCTACAGACAAACCTCATAGTAAACGTATAATAACTGATACAATGAATCTGTAATTGGTTTCTATAGATGCTTTCTGTATATTAAATGCTTCATAAGTATAAAAGGCATGTTTCTGTCATTTACAGTGTTATCAGCTCTTATATTTGTTGCGGTTTCTATGAATGGATTTGGAGGAATCTGTTTAACCTTCACGTCACTAACAGTAAGACACACACACACACACACACACAGAAATATAATAAAAGCTATAAAAATACACATTGACTGTCTTTTATGTCAGCATTCATATATACAGATGAATAGTACTCAAATTTCTTTCATGTGTATGTGTGTGTGTGTGGTTGCATATGTCTGTATGTATAAACTATTTGAAATGCATAATTAGGGTTTAGGTATTTGAGTTTTGTAGGCTGTTGTATAATTGTAATGTTTTAATTTAATTTAAAAATAGATCGTGTGAAATACATCGTGTGAAAACAATGAGCCCTTTTACACTTTTTATATTTATTTTGTGCAATTGTCTAACTATCAAATATCTGAAGTCTTTTACAAAATATTAGATTGCAAAATATCAAAAAATGTACAATGATTTTTACACTGTTTTATTCTGCACATCTCATGGATGCATGTAAGAGCTGCTTGCTCCATGTGCTTGTGTTCTGTAGATCATTTCAGTGCTACACACTCCAAATTTTTTGCATGCTACTATCGACCAATCAGAAGACAGATATGCCTTCACGCCCTCAATGCCGCCAAACCCACCTTCCCTATAACCACACTTGGACATTCACAGACTGGCCTTGCTCTCTCTCTCTTCCCTCACATTATGTCTCACGTGGCTGTCTGTCTTTTAGCTCCAACCTTTTCACGTGTTTGTCTTGACTACACTATTAATATGAAATAACCAACAACAACTGTTGCACAGCCTAAGTAAATTTCTTATTAGGATGAATTTATATCAGAATGAAACTCAATGGTGGGGTGAGGGAAAATTGAAAAAGAAAGAGGGATTCATTATTTTGGAGGTGGAGTGACCCATTTTAGGTCAGTGTGACTTAAAGATATACAAATGTATTTATGTGCATTGAACTTTTCACCTCTGTCCTTAAGTGTGTCATTCCGTGTGATCCTTGTGTGTTTACTGCTGGTGGGTCGTTCCTGTCAAATGTCGTCATTCCATACTGACAGTCCCGCTCGCCTACAGAGGAAAATTATAGCAACCTAAACAAGACAGAGATACATACACAAAAGTGATCAGAAAATGTTTAACCTTACATCTTTTATGCAATATATATCAAGAAATCCCATTAGAAAAAAACAGGAAGTATGTGGAAGGACAGGAAGCTGTACATACAATTTCCATGTCCTCAGCTGAACTCAGGTAAAGACCAGAGTCACGCAGGGTGATGGGGTTCAAAACAGTCTAAATGAGTTGGTAATGTAAGTAATTGAATGTGTATTTATGAGCTACAGTTGCAGGGCTAAAATTGTTGTGATTTGCGGTTTACTGTTTGTCATTGACAGTCCTTTGCCAGGCCACTTGTTTGTGTTGCGTCAGTTTGATTTGGCATATGTGAGTGTTTGTTTTCTGTGTAGTGTGTGTGTTTATCTGCTGAGAGCAGCAGAGGGTTATTGAAATAAACATATAAATGTCCTTAGCATGGCACGTGATTGGCCAGGACTGGCTTCAAGCTAGGATTGCAACACATGAAGCAACATATGAGACAGATTTCCTAAACCATTCCCAAATTAACTCCTAAATCAGCCTGCTTTAAGCCCAGCATCCAAGTATAAACACTTTCCATCCAGCTTCTTATCATCCACATATATTGGTTGCATGCCAGTTTTGAAATTCATGGATTGATAAAGAGCTGGTGTTGTGTGTATGAGAGTGTGTCTGAATTGTGAGGATCTGAGTTCTGGCTTTACATTTTACAAATGATGTAACAGATGCTCTCTAGTGGCAATAGATGAATATTACAGTTTGGAGAATAAAAGCAGACCAGATGAACATATTAGTTCATTTAAATATATATTTTTAAAATAGTAAACTGAATAAATTTTAAAATTCCCTTTGCTGACTTTTTGGTTATCACATACATGCATTTATCATTTATTAATACATTATCTTTTAATAATCGGACAATCTGTTCTTGTCTGATTTTCTCAGTTGCCGAATATGTTTGGAAATATACGTTCTACGATTCTCTCACTTATGATCGGCTCTTATGCCTCTTCTGCCGTAACTTTTCCAGGAGTTAAGGTGAGGTCCCTAAATAGTGCACACAGCAGTAAACACAAGAGAACTTACCACATTTTACCTCAAATATAGCATCTAAATCTAATACGTTTCTGTCTGTTTTTCCCTTTAGCTCATATATGATCTTGGCGTGTCATTTTGTACGATTTTCTGGGTGTGGGCGGGCTTTGCCTGTCTCGTCTTCCTCAACTGCGTTGTTAATTGGCCAAGAGAATCTTTTCCCGCCCCCGAAGACGTCAGATACACGTTAGTACATGTCACATGCGTGTTAAATACATACACTGTGTAAAGAATGTTAACATGCAACTTTATCTTCTGGGAAAGCTTTCTATTATATGTGTTCATTTAAATCATCACAGATCAGCTACTAATGTTGAACAACAAGGCCCGGCCTTCAGCCTGCATTTCTCAAAGGTGTACAGTGGGCTTTAGTTGATTACTGAGATACAATGATGTCCAAATACCAAATATGTGGTGTTATTTATAGCAATAAAGCACCATAGTGTAAAAATGTTTGGATTAAAGATTGTGCATTATAATCCATACCTGTGTATGATGTTACAGATGGACAGAACAAAAATGCTGTACTGTCACTGTTTGTCTTTATTTCTTAGTAAAATGGTGAAGTTGAAAGGTGGAGTGGTGTACGACAAGATAACTGGAGACCGTTCCTACGCTCATGTGCTCGTGGAAGAACAGGAAGTGGCCAAAAAGCAACCTGCCAATGATGAAACGCTTAGCAAGGGAACAGCACCTCAGAGTCAGGGTCTGAAAAACACACAACAACAAACACACACAAATGACATTATAATAATGAAACAATCTTGATCGTATCATTTTTGTGGGACAGCAGAATCTCCTCTTTTTAGACGTTCTGTGTGCTCACCGATCTTCCTGTGGACTCTCATCACCATGCCGATGACCCAGCTCCGCATCATTTTCTTTATGGGTGCCATGAATAAGATGTTGGAGTTTTTGGTTACCCATGGCGACCCTAACCGTAAGGATCAGCTGATCTTTGATGAAATGAAAAGATCTGAACATTTCCTAGCCTTGTTTAGGAATAGATGTTTCAATAGGAGAGGGTTGTGTGTAAATAAGTAGTTGAAAGCACAGCAAGTTGAAATGTGTTTTTACCCTTACGTATTTGTAACGTTTCTTTTTGTGTGTTGTAGCCTCTGATGATTTGGTGTGGGAGGCTGAGGAGCAAGGTAAGAAACATGCCGTTTTCATCTAACCAATTTAAGTATGATGAATAACAAATAAAATATCAAACATGTACCTGAAAGAAAGGGCACAACCACACTTTTTAAACCAAACATTTCATTAAAAGAAATGATGGATATGAAATATATAAATAGCTGAATATAAAAACAATAGAAGTTACCAGAAGGTTCCAACCATGATATAAAACAAACGTTTGTTTGTTATAGTGAGTCTCTACTCGTCTGTCTTCGGCACTCTTCAGCTGCTCTGTTTGGTAAGCTGTCCTCTGATTGGCTACATCATGGACTGGAGAATGAAGGAGTGTGAGGACGTGAATCCAGCAGAGGGGGGGAAAAGGTGAAGGTCGAGCAACAGTGAAATTACTGAATGAACTGAATGAGTTCTTATGGTTTAACATCATTTTCTTTAGTTCATCTGGGCCTCCAAAGAGAGACAAAAAGATCCAGAAGCTCACCAATGCCATCAGAGCTTTTATCTTCACGAACCTGCTGCTGGTCATCTTTGGTATCATCTCCCTCATAGACAACCTACCCATACAGGTTAGTCCCAGATCTTCAGTGTGTTCTTAGACTTTTGGACTTTTCTACTGTATTTTTGTATTGATACATTTGACAAACACTCATTCACACTGATGTATTGTGTATTCAATATACATGTGATCAAGTTGTGTGTTCTCTGGGATTTGAACCCATAACTATAGTGTGACACTATTAGAAATTATACAGTATCTCTCTCTCTCTCTCTCTCTCTCTCTCTCTGTCAGGTGGTGTCATTTGTTCTGCACACTGTAGTTAGAGGTTTTATTCACTCGTGCTGTGGTGGGCTATATGCTGCTGTGTGAGTTTTCTTTTTAACTTTATCAAACTCAGTTTTCACACTTAGAGCTGAAACTACCCAAAATGCATCACACTAAAAACACATCTGCATAAGTTAGCTATAGTTATGGCATTCATAGGCTATTTTAAATTCTGCTTCCAGCTAACTAACATTCACAAAGCACCAAATGTGAGAATTAAAATGTAATACATGGTTTAAATAGTGAGATCAGTTGTGAAAATAAGCAAACCAGACATGCAGGACATCCACTAGTTAAGATCTTCTAACAGCTTTTACCTAAGCAGAAGTTTTGCCGATAAACATTTAGGTTTATGCTTAAGCTGTTTGCTATTTATGTGCTTAGCTACCCAACCAATCACTTTGGTACCCTGACGGGCCTGCAGTCTATGATCAGTGCTGTGTTTGCCCTGCTACAACAACCACTCTTCATCTTCATGTTGGGACCACTAAAGGGAGACCCTTACTGGGTGAGGCAAACATTTCCAGCTTATTGCACCACTGTTTGGGTGTTTTTGTGTGTCATTCATATGAATATCAAATACATGATTTTAAAAGTGCAGTTTCACAGTATTTACCTTTTCTGATAATCAGATTGAAATTATTTAAATTTGAGAGTGATTATACTAATTAATTACCAAACATGATACATTTTTCCTATTTTTTTCCTGAACGGATAGATCAACTTCGGCCTGCTTGTGTTCTCATTGGTTGGATTCCTGCTGCCAGGATACCTCTTCTACCATCGAAGGCAACTCGTGAGAGAGAAGGCAGAGCGTGATCGACTCTCACTGGACCAGTCAGCACAGGAGGGTGTCAGTGTCAACCAATCAAATGATTCCTCAAAATATCAAGCCAATGGAAATGTCTGAGGTCGTAAAAGGTGACGATTGAGATGTATGTAAATTATGATGGAAAAACCTATTTGATTTGTGACCATTTTTCCATGGCACAAAACTGAATAATAATTATAGTTACTGTTCAGTCACTGTAGAGACTTGACAAATATTATATAAATGTTAAATATTATATAAAACAAACGAACATGCAATTTTGTTGTCTATGACTGAACAATGTTCAGTATTTTTAAAACTTATGATAATGCTCTACATTTGTTTCTTGTAGAGCAATATAACATCAGACTAAAGTGGGCAAAACTCTCAATGTTTATCTTTTAAAACTCTTTTTTTGAGTTTTGCTCACCATCACAACCACATTTACAGTGTTTTCTTGGCAATACCATGAAACATTTTCTGCTAACTGCCTGGCTGACCTCACAGTGATTTACCCTGTAGTGTGTAGTTTGTTTTTGGCTGCTAAAATGTTTTTTTTTTATTACATTGACACTTTGAAATGTTGAATAAAATGGTAGTAGAATAACAAGGAGGGGTTTAACATCAAATCATGTATAAATCATATATAAATCAACATCAAAGCATGTATAATAACACGTTTATCTTAATGAAAACTGTATGAAAATAACTTGCCCCTTCTCTAAAACAACTTTCCTTTTTGGCTTTACAGTTTATTGGTTAATGTGTTCCAATAGCCAAATAACTGTCATTATAGGCTACTGTTAAAGGCAATGGAACACTTTCCAAGTTAAACTTAACATACAGTGATACATGTATGTGCAGGTCACAGACATAATCAAATTTACTGATATGAAATTGTGAGTTATGGTTTTGAGGGTGTTGTGTGATGTCTCTTTGGTAAATGTGTAACTTTTGATTTTAAGTCGACCTCCCATCAAGACTCAGGGCAGTTAAATGAGGCAGGGCTTCATATAATGTCACTTTTCCTTGACATCATAGATCAGTCATACTGTATGGCTAAACTTTTAAACCTGTTTTCATCTGTTTTTCTCAATAGCTTTTTTCTGCCTTTCCTCTCTAAACCAGTGTTAATAGAAATGCTGCTTTAATGAAAACTGGTAATTGGGTCATTTTATCTTGTTATTGCAGAGTATTGTTTGCACTATATTAGTTTATTGTTATTCTTAATTGCCCAATGAGAGATGAGGAAAGATTTGTGAAGTTGTGTTAATGTATCTGTTGATTTTACAACACATTGGTGCTTGCATTGGTCATGCGGTGCTCACGACTGTAAATGTGCCATAAAAAAAATAAATACAACAAAATGAGTCCATTTCTAAGCTGTTTTTATTCGTAAAAAAACGTTCTTAAGAAGTTAAATGGAAAACCTTCCATTATTCATCACACTCATAAATAGACACAGAGGCACTTTGATCACTTAAAATGTAACTGACGTGATTGTTTACCAGGCGTTCTGGTGCTTAATACATTAATGATATACATTCACACATACAGTATATACACACACATCTGCATCTCACTGCAACACATTAAAACTGTAACATCTGCTGAGGCCCAATTTCCAGGTTGTGCTTCAGATGAACAACTTCCTGCTCTTCTGTCCTCCAGGTTTTACCTCAAGCTACTGCTGCTGGGCTGAGACCCTGTCATGCCTGGATGATCAGGACTATGGCGATTCTGAAAACAAACAATCAACACTGTATCATTTTATTGTGTTTATCAATCAATACAATTGTACTATTGGTCACAATTTAACTGCTGTACAGCATAACAGTACAAGCACAGTGGCACTGGATTATATGAATTATTCTATACATTTCTAATGGACTCTCATGAGAGGCAAGATTTTCACTAGACGATAAATTACGGATCTTATGGAATTATTTTATAAAACGTTTCATCAGTTTTTAAAAAATGGTTCCACAAAAATAGGAAGATACACAGTTTTAAAACAAAACGATGAGTAAATAATGATTTTATTTGTCGATTGTTTTTGAATAAATCTAAGTTATTTAAAAAATGTTAATCATTGTTATAATACCTGCTTTATTAACATTAATAAATTAATGATAATGTCAAATCATACCAAATACAATATAGGATAAAAAATTTTTTAACCTTTTTCTTCTTCTTATCTTTCTTCTTCTTCTTTCTGTCCGGGTCATCGTCCTTTTTCTTCTTCTTCTTCTTATGGTCTGAATCTGATGGAGTTTCTGTGATTTTAGGTGTAACTGTGAGTCAGTATTTAAGGAAGTAAACATTTGCCTCTTTACGTAACTGTGTGTGTGTGTGTGACCGTCACCTGGTGGTAATGGATCCTGAGGCCTGTGATGTTTATGCTTGTGTTTGTTCTTCTTCTTTGGTGGCTGAATGTGCATTAGTCTGTACTGCTCTGGTAACTTTGGCAAGAGAGAAAAAAAATGGTCACACAAATTACACACACAAAACACAAACTCATGACTCAAGCACAATCATTCACTACCAACACTGCAAAGGAAAACAGATACACCTCAAAGGGTGGTCAATGGAGAGGCAACGTCAGTTACATTTGCTCCCCTAAATGTTCCTTTTCTTTCGTCACACACACTTACAGGACCTGTGTGAAGCCTGAAGCCGGTGAGCATTGCCCCGGTCAGAGGACTGAATGAGTTGTTGCACACTGGTGGTTTCTCAATGAGAGAGTGCAGAGAGCTGTTGTCCTGAATACCAGGGCTGTCTATCATACCTGATCACAGAACAATCAAGTTTCAACAGTTTGAGCCAGCGTTGTTTGGTAAGACACTGAAACTGATCTAGAATCAGCAATCAAAGGCGAATACATCTGCATACACACCGGGAAGCTCAGGAAGAAAGTTGCTGAGTTTCTCCTTGACCTTCTTTCCACAGAACTTGTTATAAGCGTGTTCCAGGTTGTAGTGTGTGATGAGATTAGTGTGTCCCGTCAGCTCATTCTCCACTGAGAAAGATAGAATGGGGTTAACTTCTCCAGGTGGTGACCAAACACAAACATGTGTCAAACACTTGTTAATGCTGTAATATCACGATATAATTTTTAAGGGATCTCCATCAAACAGTGGGAGACACTTTAGAATTCTTCATTTGTATTTATTTTTATGACATATGTGGCAGTATCAAGTTATCACATATTTGTTTTAGTAACTACGATTATCATGCTAAATTTTTTACATGCACGACAATTACAATAAAGTAACTCTGTCACTTAACGTGATATCGTGGTGATGCTTTGTGATTCTGTACAGTACCTTGCAGTTCCATGCTAATACCATAGTATCACAGTACCATCTAATATACCCATATAATGCCAATGCAGTGTTGACAACACAAGAGTGGCACTTACTGGGCAGTTCACGCAGCAGGTAAAACGGCTCATTCATGGCTGCGGGTTTTCTGAGCGGAGTTCCTTCATCCACCATCTGATGGGCGAAAGACATCGAGCCCAAGTTTTGGGGTACCTGAGGTTTCCCAGGCCCAAAACCCAGCGCAGACCCTCCTGCAGGACCCTGAGAATCAGGCTGACCATACAGCGAGGAGAAGATTTCTGTCATGTTGTGAGATCTACACTGCGTCTTTATTATTGTGTGTAAAGCTGTATTGATGTTACTATTGCTAATCGTCTGTAAACGATCTGTTGACAATCACTTCCGGTTGTTCCTGCGCGTTGGGGAATTTACCGTAATATATTAATTGCATGTTGGTGTTTTTACAATTCTTACATTTAAATAAACAGTTTCATAAGACGTTTTAAAAGTGAGCCATATTCTATAATATAGCACTGTAACTACATAGATAAAGATATAAAAAAGATAAACCATTAATTTTGTGTCTCGGTTACGCACGTTAAATAGTCGCTTAAATATTATTAATTACGGTAAAGAAGAAACGCGAAAAACTTCCTGTTGTCGTCCCCTTTATATGACGTCATGACCAATGAGCGCTTTCGTTTGGCTAAACTAACCAATCAACGCAGGAGGCGGGGCGAGTTTTTTCTTCGTCCGCAGTGACCTCTGTCCCTTTAATCGTTTAATTCATTGGCCGACGTATATTTTCTCACAGTAATAACGGCACTCGCCGCAGCTCTCCTTATCTGAAACAATGGCGTTATTAACTCCCCTCTTAGCGTTTCTGTATCATTTGCCGCAGGTTTACAAATGGCTACTAAAACCGTACTATATAGCCTCGCTATGTATGTCTATCGCGTTCCTGATGGTGCGCAAAACGCCGGGGATTTGTGAACATTTGTCGACGCAACGGGAGGATGGCAATCCATGCGATTTCGACTGGGTTCGTACAAACCAGACATTTAAGCATGTAACAGCAGATGGTAACAGACAAAACAACATTGCTTTACTATTAAATATTTGGGAAATGGGCAGCAGATCATGACTGACATCTGATGTATTTTGCTTTATTTTTACAGAGAGAGGTAGAGATACTGATGTTTTTGAGCGCTATAGTGATGATGAAGAACAGAAGAGCAAGTGAGTGTTCTGTCTTTTGTGCCAATTTCACTGTCATGATTTTGCGTTTATTTCGTCTTTGCAATCAATATTTATTTGTATTTGTTATATTCAGATGTTGACAGGTTATCACCATTCAAAAGTAATCTTAATGTATATGTATAAATGGCCTAAGTGAAGATTTGTGTATACACAACACATTTTGGCCCCTGTGTCGTTGTGTTTGTTGTTAAAACACTGTTCTTTGTCATTTTTTGTTTGTGTCCCCCTCCTCCATCTTTGTTGGTCAACTCGCCCCCTTCAGTTTATATTCTAATATCACAATCTGAAAAAAGGCTGTTTTCACAATGTTCTTGCACAAGAACTTAGACTGAATATAACAAGTTGACTTTTATATTTAATATTTCTTTTTTCACTCCACAGTTACTGTTGAGCAGCATGTGGGCAACATTATCCTTTTTTGTAAAGTGGCCAATGTGATTCTGTTCTTTAGACTGGATATTCGCTTGGGGCTTCTCTACCTGACTCTGTGCATTGGTCAGTATTCATGATCTTTTAATAAACATCATTACTACACAACCAGAGCCACCCGAGAGATGGTTAAATAGTATAATAGTTTTTTTCTGAGCTCTAATGCTTTCTTATGCCTGATACAGTTTTCCTGATGACCTGCAAACCTCCACTTTACATGGGCCCAGAGTACATCAAATATTTCAGTGACAAAACCATTGATGTAAGTATGATTTCAGATAATATAGGGTTCAAGTGGACTTCTGTAGTTGCTAGTATTTTAGGTACTGAGTATAGGCTAACCCAACCCATTCTCATGATGGAAATTAGATGTTATCTAATAAGAGGTCCAACCTGTAAGCCATCTAAGGCTCTTTGTCCGTTATTTGACTCTTTGTTGGCCATATTTGTAGTTAAACATTATCTTCACTTGCCTTTAGGCTGGTGTTTATATATTACCACAGCTGTAACCGTTTAGTTAAGGTTAGCGAGTACAGAAGCTCATTGTTCTTGTCTGTAGGAGGAGTTGGAGAAGGACCACAGAGTGACCTGGATTGTGGAGTTTTTTGCTAACTGGTCACCAGAATGTCAGTCTTTCGCCTCAGTCTATGCTGACCTCTCCTTAAAGTAAGAACATTGCTTTTAATGTACAAAAAGAACACAGACCAGCTGCTCACCTTTGATTCTTTAAACTTAAATAGCTACAGATTGTTACTGTGTCTAGTTTGGATAGTTTTGAGACATTCTTATTCATTTTATTTCACGCAGGTACAACTGTGCAGGGCTGAAATTTGGCAAAGTGGACATTGGTCGCTATGGCGAAGTATCTAAAAAGTAAGTTCTCCTGCTTTTTTTCACTAGAGTGGGTTTGTTGAGCTGAGTTTGACAGATCAAATCATTGTGATCATGTTATTTATCTCAGGTATAAGGTCAGCACATCTCCACTGTCAAAGCAGTTGCCCTCTCTGGTGCTCTTCCAAGGAGGAAAGGAAATTATGAGACGCCCTCAGGTGGACAAGAAGGGAAGGGCAGTGTCATGGTCCTTCACAGAGGTGAGGTTTCCATATTGCATATAACATGACACAATTTAAGGCATCATTTGTTAGGATGTGCTGTCACTTTTCTAATTGATCAGGCTTGTGGTAGGGACCAGAATATTAAAGAAATTGGGGCTAGTCATCATAACGATGAATAAAGAACTAGAATAATGACTGCATAATACAGCGAATTATGTTTGCTTCATTTATCAAAACTATAAACATAAAATTATGCATCAAGTCGACCGTTTATCTCGTTGATTACTAGGAAAACATTATCCGTGAGTTTAACCTCAATGAGCTCTATCAGAAGTCAAAGAGGCTCGGTAAGACCAAAGGAGAAAGGATCGAGAAGCCCATGGAATCTGTGTTTTCCCCTGTGCCGGAGGAGGAGGAACCAGAGGCTGAAACCATCAGCGCAATGGACACAGAGAGCAAGAAGGACAAATAGACTGCACCTGCTGCTAAAAACACCTGTGATGTCACAGTGGGACTGCTGGATGAGATTTTGCTATGTTTAGTTTGTATTTTTTTGTATAACATGGATTTTAATTTAATAGCTAAATCGGTCCAATAATATAGTATATTATTTTAATGCATATTGGTATTATAATTTACAGTCACAAATATACGGGACACAATGTATTCAGATGTTCACAGATTCCTTCACTGTTAGCTGTGTTGTAATTTTATTTAAAAAAAACAGGTAAACGTTTGATACCTACCTCTAATATGGTTAATATTTACAATTTTTTTTGTACATTAAAAAGGGTTAAAATGTTCCTGTAGCTCCACTGGTAAAGTGTTGTGTTAGCAGCACAGAGGTTGTGGGTTCAAGTCCCAGGGAACACGTACTGGTAAAATATAACATTGAAAATTCAAAAACATTTTAAAAAATAAACATTGAATTTGCTGTAAGTCACTTTGGGATAAAAGCATCTGCCAAATACATAAAGTAAATGTAAAATGTGTTGCAAATGCATCACTAGTGGGGCATAAACCTTCTTTTCCTACTGTACTATTTATTATCTCATTCCTTTTTTATCATGTCACTCATGATACATGTTGGCTTGTATTACAGTGCTGATTAGATGCTGTTTCCAGTGATCAGGAGTCTGGATTCAGTGAAAAATGGACTTTCAGTTAATGCCAACAATTTATGTCATGAAAATCTTGTGTAAAATGCACCACAATCTGCGAAAGGTGAATTATTCCAATAATTTCCATTGATACTGTGTTATAGGTCCAGTAACAGAAAATTCAGCCGTTGCCTTGCAACATTTTAAAAGCCAGTTGCCTAGTTGTTTTCAGACTAAATACTACTGTGAAAGTCTTAACTTGTTAATTTTTTTGCGCTGAATGATGAATTCTTTTTAACATGTAATTTTGAAACTGACAGGCACAGAAGAAAGCTGCAGGCAGTTTTTATTTTAACTTTTACTGCTGCTGTTGAAAGCTATTATTAACAATATTTTAATGCAAAATGTTGTCATGAATTTACTGTATGTAAATTCTCTGTTGTAGTTATGTAATCCAGGTTTCACTAATCGTTGTCAATCAATTGATCATATGATGAAAAGCTTTGAATGGTTGTGGATGTTTTTTGTCATTCAAATAAAACTTCAACATTCTGTTTTGTGTAGTTAACAAAATTTATCTAATGGCTTCAAATTCTGACTTAATATTCTGGATGGGAGGGGGATGATTTGTTTGAATCGGGCACATTAAATCAGTAGTTACACAATTCAATTAGTATAAGATTTTAAATAAAAAAAAGTGGCCAAATCATTTAAACTCGAGGCAGTTTTGGTGGGAACTGTATATAAAGTACAGTATGTGTCTCTACTGTCACATTATGAAATATAGGATTAGTCTGTGGGCTGAGACTCACACAGAAAACGAGAGAAGCAGCTTCTATATTTTTAGGTTTTTCAGTCTCTAGGGATATTTTTCAAATGATGCAACATTTCTGGTAATGAGGAGACAAAATACTTCTACCGTGAGTCTAACATCTGCATTGACAACAGGATTTCAGTTCAGAAATGAAAAACATTAAATTTAGTACCAGACTTTTTCCACCAACCTCAAGAACATGACAAAAAACAAACTAATTTATAAAGAGTTTATTACCAATGAGCAACCACACACATTCACGCATACACATTTTCACAACCAAGTTCACTCACACTGAACTATACAGTACACTTTCTTTTCCCTCCGTCGCTCAATCCATATTTGATCCTAAATATTTCTATAATCACTCTGAGTGGGTATTCACTGGCTGTTGTATTGGTCATCAATACCCCTGACAAAATACACGATAATTGAAATGACCTGCAAAATCTCAATTCTTTTTTGGATGTATAAACACAAATTAAATATTAAAAATTAAAAGGCATTTGGATTATTCATAACGACTTCCTCCGATTGGTTCAACTGCCATCCAATCAGAGCATTGATATGGTGACCCATTTTGTGGCACTGAGCAGCAAGCTTTAAATCCTACTTGGATGGCTAGTGAAGGCCACCAGAAAGATTTGCTTCTTGTGTTAGTAAAATAAAAAAAAAAACATACCAAAGAGGCAGACAATCAATGTTCACAGAATAACCTCTGAATAATGTCTCACAGACTGGGCGCCACTGCGTCAAATGCATTTTAATGCTACAAGTGACCCTCTGTGCATGACCATGATTACTGACTGAACTCACTGGTTTCTCAACCTCCTCTTTGGCAGCCACCAGTTCCTTATCCCACTACATGACTCGATGAATGTCCATAGAGAATAAATCTCATGAGCTGCTGTGGAAAAAAAAACCTTTTCGATCTTATCAATATTTAGTTATAAAAAAACATTTTAAAAATTACAAAAACTTTTCATCCTTGATTTTCAAGGCCACTGCTCTGAAAACACTATGCTGAAAAGGCTATAGTCATTTAAATAACGCATTAGGCCATTTCTTTAACTCTTTAACTGTGTTGCTTCCCTGGTGCTGATTGGATACAGACGCAATATTGTCGCATGCCAATCACAGTGGTCTGAAATGGCCACTGCATGTCGCAGGTCCCCTTAAAAAAATTAAATCCACTCTGTGGAATCTAATTCCACTCTGTGAAGAATTTTTTTTTCTCTCTATACAATTTACACATTTATGTTGAATAGAAATCTTTTTTCTTCTTGTGATGCACTAAAAAGGCAATCCAGTCCTTTGCCGTATGCATCACAGCCCCATACTGTGAGGAGTCTTGTTTGAGTCTTGAAAATGAACAATCATATTAAATAAAGGCTGATTGACACGCCCCCCTCCTCCATGTCAAAGCTCACCAAAATCTTGATGTCCTTTTTGATAAAGATAAAAGCAGAGGTCTGAAATGCATAAGTACAATTTTGTTCTTTTGACAGCAACCCTGTTATCGAAGAACATGAGTCCATGGCTCCGTTCTCGACCAAACAGTCAAAGTAGCTGCTCATCTCACACCGAAATCTCGTAAGTGGTCCCACCGACACCTGTCACCTTCTTCACCCCGCCTCCAGGCTTGTGGGCGGGGCTCTGAGAAGAGCCAGCACTGGAATAAGCCTGACCCGGGCGAGTGGACACGCTGGCAGGTTGAGAGGGAGACGAGGGGGTAGAAGAAGGAGACTGAGGAAGAGGTGATTTTGGCTGCCCATTTGTCCGGCTATACGACTTCATTTGAATCTCGTCCCTTAAACAGAAAGAAAGAAACATATTTAGAGAAAAACAAAAATTGCACATTTACTTTTTTAACTATTTTTGTGACAATCTGCACTGTAACGCACTAACATAAATGTTTTTTTAAATGAACACTAATCTAGACAAAACGTAATTTAAATGTAATTTCAAACGAAAGTCTCAGATCCCACACTCAAACATATAAGATCAAGAATTCACAATGTATTCAAAAAATAAATCACAATTATATTACAGTAACTGTAATTTAAATCAATAACCTGCATCACATGATGCCCTGTACTGTATGACATCATTAATGACTTTGAGCTGAGGCTGTAACATATAACATGTGGAAGTCATTTAAATAACCCTTAAAGCAGAAAACAAAAGGCAATAAAAATAATGGTTACAGTCTAGCTGCACTGCCAAACTTATGCATTCCTCAATTCAAAAACAATAAAAACAACTCAAAAGAAAATAAAACGTGTTACGTTTGCAATTTTGGTGGTACAGATACTATACACTGCAGCTTTAAAAAAAAAAAACAACCTAACAAATAAAATAAACTAACAAAATAAAACCCGAGTAGCAGAAAACAACAAATCACCAATGAAAAAACATAAATAACGTAGTTAATGCAACAAAGATGCAACAATGCAACAGTAACTCCAGACTTGGAAAAAAGGAAAAGAAAGAAGGAAGTGAAAGAGATACACTCACAGGAGTCTGGGAGGAGGAGGAAGACTAGGAGGAAGAAGGCAGCAGGCTGCGCAGAGCATCGAAAAGTTGAGGGGGAGTTACTCACTTTGGTGCCTGTACGCCCCCTCCCCCGACCGAGGCTGAGGCTTTGCGGACCAGGCGGTACTGCATCTCTGCAGCTGCAGCGCTAGAGTAAGATAGAGACTTCCCCAGTGGTGGGGGGTGCGGTGAGCGCAGGGGGTGGGTGGTAGGTGGCAGGGGCGTGTCAGTGGAGCGGGTGCGGTACGGATAGGAGGGCTGAGAGTGGCCCGAGTCAGAAAGCAAAGGAGGTCGAGAGAATCGGGGCGGCCGATGGTGGTGGTGATGATGATGATGGTGGTGGTGATGATGGTGGGGTTGAGAGTCGTGTATCAGGCGTTCCCGCTCACGTTCAGGTGGAGGCGGAGGTGAGGAGGTGGAGCCCCGAAGATAACCAACGTGCTGCGGGGATGCGATGAGGGCGGTGCTGGAGGAGGAGGGCTGGTGGAGCTCTGCTTCTCGTTGCTGGGCGATCTGTGCCGACAAGAACGGCGAACTGTATCCGACTGGCGTTCGTGGTCGCCCTGGTGACATCTCTGGTACTGCAGATTCGAAATCTGGGCTTTCGGAGGGCGTGAGCAGACTATCGTATGACAGACTGCCGTTACGAGGAACTACCGGTGGTGGCGTCTGATTGGCTAAGCTCTTGTAGCTGGTGGAGGTGGTAGCCTCAGATGCTGGAGCGTTGTGGGAAGAGCGAACACTGGAGGACCGTGAGGCTCCTCCCGCAAGAACTGTAGCATCAGAAAAGGAGGGATACGAGCGCCCTCCGAGGGAGTAACCTGGCATCCCTGAGCCTGGAGTTCCTCCAGGGGGCCCCCCTGTTCTTTCTGTACTGCCTCGCTCCACTCCTCCACCCTCACGGCCATCCAGACTGGGCTCAGAGCGATAGCCTGGCTGGTGACTTGACTGAAGGAGAGAGGAAGAGGACTCTTTCAGACTGTCCCCACGGCTCATCTACAAAGAGGGCGAGAGAGGGGAAAAAAAGAGAGCAAGCAGAAGAATTTAAAAGTTGTGAGGACAATTTAAAAGCTGAATTTAAAAGGATATTGGAGACGCCATGGTAAAGATCACGTGGCTACTACCACAGGGTAACTGCAGAGGAGATGGACGATTTGGGAAAGTGTTTTATGGCTATAATAAAAAGCCAGCAGGATATGACAGACAGAGCGGCTTAGCTTAGGCCGGGACACATTTGCAGTAGTGGCAACAAACTTAAAGCACCAAGGGCACTGTCATTTTTTACGAAAGTGTTGAAAAAGTGTTGAAAAAGTGCCTCAACAAGACACCACATGAGTAACATTAAAAATCGAAAGACATAAAACATCTACTTTTTCTTATTATGTGGTTTTTGCTGGCAGGGGAACAGAGACCTGGATGCCTCTATAAAAACTGAGCCTGCTATAAAAATCATGTCTGACTTTTCCCAGGCTGGTGTTTTGGTTGGATTTCAAGCGAAAGCGGGGAAGTTTGGAGCATCAACTGTTTGCTGTGTAGCAAATAAACACCCTATTTACAGCAAAAACTGGCAAAATGTTTCAGCTTGGCAGCTCTATGAGGACAGATGCGTGTTTGTACTGACACACTGTGGGCTTTTTATTAACACTGCTGGGGATTCATTCAACAAATGGATCATATAATCTTCAATCTTTTGTTTCAGAATGAAACAAATTTGTCTACCAAATGTTTTGACTAAACACTGATTTAATTTCTTAAACGCTTGGAGCCTGACATAAAGCTGTTTTTTTTTGTAAAGAAAACTTTTCTAAATATACAGTATAATCTAAATAAATGTATTAAATCCCTAATAATAAAGAATAATAAAATGTTGAAATCAACTTAAAGGTGGGAAATCATAATATATTAACTCTAATTTAAACAAAAGCTTCTTAGCTGCATTGAAATGCTTCATTTACAACATGAACGCATATGTACACTGAACGAATAACATTAAACATATTAGAGGAGAGGACAATGACAAAACAATACACACACAAACAATAAAGTACAGTGTAAACTTACTGATACTGTTCAACTGAAAGCCACTGAATCAAACAAATTGAAAGGAAAAAAACATTTTAATGGATTGAATAAAATATTAAATGGAAAAAAGGCCTAAAAGGTGATCAAAAAAATCAATTAAACACAAGAGAATGCAAATGATTTCACACCAATTAAATAAAATGTAGAAGACCTGTAGATTCTGATTTAACAAACACACTTTGGATAAACAACACACATGCATTAACAGAGAGAAACGTTACCTGGTTGGCATAGGCATGTGTGAGGGCCGTGTGGTTCTTGCCCGGGCTGCTGTAGGCGGGTCTAAACTTAAACATGGTGGGGGTGGGCGGAGCTTTATTTAACAGACTACTTTCTGCAAGGAAAGAAAAACGAAAGATGAGGTCATTCGAAAGGAACAGGGAGAAGTGGCTGATTTTACAAACCTCAATCATAAAACTAATTTCAATCTGAAACTCCTTAAGTATACCGTGTACAAAAACCAAAGCTGAAATGATTTACAACGGCATCTGTTTAAATAAAATCCGTACATTAAGCATTTCAGGCTGAATTTATTACATACGTTTAATATATAAGGTCAAAGGTTTAGAACAAACTCTAACCAAAATGCTTTAGTAATATTAATACGCTTCTGAGCTGCAAGTACAATAATTAGTAATGAAATAATAAGGTGGGTTTGCTCGGACCCTCAGAGTGGCCGGCAGGTCCTCGTGACAGCCCAGGATATCTGAGCTCTGGTTTGGGGGGAGGTGGAGGCTCAGCATCAGCAGATTGACTCTCCATCATCTCCAAACTGCTCTTAGACTAAAAGATGGCGAGAGAATTAAACAAGAGAAGTTAATTAAGTAAAGCAACAACAAAACAGCTGACGGCACATTAAAATGTAGATGCAGGATTCCTCAGATACAGGAGGCTGATAGAAAAGCTGTAGTGATTTATGAGACCTTGGAAGATGCAAATCAGCAGAGTTCAAAGAGACCACTGTGTGTGATAGAAAAGTGTGTCGCATTCAGACTGTGACTCCTCCCCCATTGACTGAAGAAAGTTATTAAGATTATCTAACAAATGTAAATGTGGAGCAAATTCAGCGTGTTCAGCAACGATCGCGGTCACACTGATCTAAAGCTGAATATCATCAAGGCCTTCATTACCTTATTTGCTTCTATCAAAGCACTTCATTAAAACAAAATTAGCACATTATCAACTGCATGAAACGCTAATTAGTCTATTAGCGGGTGAGGTTGGTTAACCACGTTGGATATTGATGTCAGCATCGTCAAGAGTAAAGATGGTTCACTCTTAAAGAACAAATCAAAAATTTTGGAAATTCATTTGGACTTACTGGAAAAAAATGCATTGATGTGGCTGTACTTTGTTAGCATCAGCTAACTCACTTAAATCTCATAAACATCTCTAATTGTCTTTATCCATTATTGCAAAATTAAACATTTATTAATTGCAAAAATCAATGTAACAAGGTTTTACACTGCAGTTGTTATCATTGTACAAGTTTCAACAAGTTTCAAAAGGTTTAAAAAGTTACAATTCTATCAAAGTGCTCTAAACAGACAGCAAGTTCCTGCAAATTTCACAACACAACCCTTTATTATAGACTAAGAAAGTATTTTTACCATCATTGTTGACGGCTTAAAAGCTGCTCTAATTTTCAGCTATATTAATACCAGTCTGACAGCTTCTGTCGTCCTCAATCACACGGTAAGCTAGCTAAAAAGCAGCTCTCTTTCCACATGGTAAATGGTACAAACAGATATTTTTGAGCTGCCAGAGAGGGGAATTGGACCTGGTTTGTAGCAAGATATTATAATGCACTCTTTGACCAGAGATGTTTGGCTCAGATGGGAAAATCTGTACTATGGCATAGATAATGCTTATGTGTTAATAACTCTTTGCATATTTAATTTAAAATGCGATTAACATATTTAATGCATTAGTTATAGCAAAGACTGGAAAGATCACCGTAGCATAGCAAGAAAAATGAGAAGACTTTCTACCCGATGCAGATCTCCTTGGATTCCGTTGTCGAGCACTTTGGCGGCCAGCTGAGCTTCAGTGAGCTGTGGCCGGAGGAACGGAGGCTGAACAGAAACTGTCTGAGCCTTCCTTTTTCTGTCCAGATACCTGTCAGATCACAACACCAATTCAACACCTGAATCAGAAACGAAACGATACTGCTTCAAAATGCAATATGTAGCACAGAGGAACAGCAATACCTGGGAGCCTGTGATCTGCACAGAACATACGAGATGTTCCTCAAGCAGCCGTTTGTGAAGGGGTTCACACCTCCCCTAAACTTTCCAGTCACCTGCAAAAAGAGGTTTGACAAACAAGTTATCAGTAACTATCTAAAGTCAACATATTCTTCCAACATCCGTTAAACTGTCCAAGTAGTTGGTTGCTTGTGGACTGTCTGCTTCAGACAGCAACTTCATTGTTTGCATATCCTCGGGTAGTTAAATCTGTGCATTTGCATAACACTAAACTCCTTTTAAACTCTCATTGAAAACCAGTGACCTCCAGTCACTTTGTTTCTATAAATAACTGTCAGTGTGAACACTAAGCAAAGATGAAGTGAGCAGTTTCTGCACCAAAACAATACTCTCCACCTGCCACTGGCCAGACAAACAGATGCCTCCTCAGACTCACAGCGTGTTGCTATAGGGATGGCTGGGATGCTTAAACCAAGCAGTTTTTTGGTACCAAGAGGCCAGTGTTTACACACTTTTATCCAGGAAAATCAACACAACAACCAACCCATCTTACCAACAAGATGTCACAGCATTTAATTTAAATGTACCTTTTTAACAGCAAACAAGACAAAATAGACAAAAAAAAGAGATGTGGACAGAAAGGAGACTGATTTAGGATGAAGATTAAATCAGATTACAATCTAAAGGAGGAGGGCTGAAAGAAGGTCATATTTTCCGGGATTATGAAACAGCTTAATAGGGGTTTTAATCCCAGTTTTCCACCACCAACATGATTACTGACAGGATTGGCAGCACAAACAAACACGACAACAGAAGATTATGATGTGCGTGTCACAATCATCTCCCTTAGATATTCACACACTTTATGTACCTGCTCATTGGTGGTCCTGCCTCTTGCCACCAGGACCACATGAAAACCAGTGAGGCCTGCGACTGGAATGAAAAAAAGCCCAGCGACGCACATGACGGCCATACTGATAAACGGTCAAGGAGGCAACAGTAATATTCATTCACACACTATTTATATACATATATATGGAACTATATTGAGTCAACTATGGAAAGGGTTGCACATTGTTAATACAAGGATACGTGACGGCTGAATGCACTCGGTCCAGCTGATGAGTGTGGTAGAGGATGAAGAGCAGACCAAATCCAAACACACTCATGATGTGAGCCGTCAGTGACAGCAGGAACAGAAAGAAATAACGGTAGTTCCTCCGACCGATGCAGTTATTAACCCATGGACAGTGATGATCAAAATCCTGCAGGAAAAGAGATACGTAAATAAAGACTGTATGAGTGAATCAGAGAGAGAGACAGAGAGAAAGACAGAGAGAGAGAGAGAGAAAGACAGAGAGAGAGAGAGAGAGAAAGACAGAGAGAGAGAGAGACAGAGAGAGAGCACTTAAGACTGTCCAAAGCAAGCATACTTCTTTGCTTAATGAGAATCGATCAATGTAGCCTGCAAAGCTTTAGTCAAACCCAAAACGACACACTGATTAATGAGAAAGATTTAATCTTAAAGAAAATGCGATAAGACTCAGTAGGGAAAAAGGATTTACGAATTTAAGAATTTCTAGCCTACTAAATCATCATTTACATCATCAAAAAAATCATTTACACTATAGAATTTTATTACTTTTTAATAATTTCTGGGCACTAGAATGCTTTCGTATCCGTGTGTTTTGAAGCAGTGTACAATCACTCTCGATTACTGGAATAAGGTGTTTGTACCTCCACACAGTTGTCACACACAGAGCAGTGTGAGCAGCGTGGTGGTCTGTAGAACCGGCAGGTGGAGCACCACTTCATCCGAACCTGAATGCCTCGAATCTCCACCGTCTTGTAGAGAGGAGCCCGAAAATCATCTTCTTTGTCCTCGTCCTCCTCCGCTACAA